>PVKC010005845.1:0-32315 GCA_004027635.1 Crocidura indochinensis | reverse complement strand
GAAATAAGAAAGGGAATTCCCTTATTCTAGGAGTTTCAGTATTTATTTGCCCTTGAAGCATATTGCCATGTAAACAACTACTGGCTTTGTACATGATCATTATCACACCCGAGGTCTTTTTATGGTGCCAGGAAACTTTCTGCTCAGACGTAAATGATAAAATCAGGCCTCTGTAGCTAGAGATCTTGGTTTCTGCACAAGTTATAGGATGAAGTATAGAATAGAGTCTTTCTTTACAGTTCTAGAAATTTTGTTCCATCATTGTTGTTGTAATCAGTCTTCTGTATTAATGGTCTTGGTTTTTGCTCAGATCCTAGGTCAAAGCCTTGGATAGTCTTTCATTATTGTTCCAGAAGTTCTGCTCAGTCTCAGTTGTCAAAGTCAGACATCTAGAATTAGAGATCTTGATTTTTGTACAAGTCCTTGGTTGCCAGGAGTGATTTCTGAGTTTATAGCCCAGGAGTAACCCCAGAGAGTCACTGGGTATGGCCCAAAAACATACAAACAAGAAGAATATATGCATCCCAACATGGAAGAGCAATGAAAGTTTCTTTATAATTAATCAACAGATTCTTAGCATTAATTGAAAACTAATTTTGAAGGATCCATGTTGAGTGGGGCCCTGAGATCTTGCAAGAAACAGCATAAGTGTTAAGAGGAAGTTAAAAGGAATTAAGTGCTGTCAAAAGCTATTTAAAGGAAAGTTTATTGCCTTGCATCATCAGAAACGAAGAAAGTGCTTACATAAAAAATACTGCACAACCATTGGAAAATAAATAACAAAAAAGCCAAAATTAGGTATGAGAGAGAAAATAAAAACCCAGAGCATAAATTATTGAACTGTAATACCCCGCCAAAATCCATAGGAACAAGAACCAAGAATTGATTCTTTGTAAAAATAAACACAGTTGATTAACCACTCGCACTACTAAGAGAGAGACACACACACAGAAACAAAGATAGATAGAGAAATAGAGAGAGAAAGCACTAATAAATCAAATCAGTGACAAAAGAAGGAAATCACAACAGATACCATAGAAATTCACAGGATCATCAGAGACTACTTAGGGCATCCTCTATACAATGAACTAAGATAAATTCTTGGCCTAATATCTCACAAAACTGAAACAAGATAAGTCTTACCAAAAACAAAAGCACTGGTCAGATAGATTCTTTTAATAGTGAATTCTCTCAAAGTGAATGTTTTAAAGAGGACCTACTACTAATATTTTTCATGCCCTTCCAAGACAGTGAATAAACAGATGCACTCCCAAATAGTTTCTATGTTAAAAAAAATCATTACCCTGATACAAAGTAGAGAGAGATACCACAAACACAAATTACAGTTATTCTTAATGAAGACATATGTAAAGATTCTTAACAAAATAATTACAAATAGAATACCACAATGGTTCAAAAAGAAAAAAACCAACACCAAAACACCTCAACCTAGTAGGTTTTGTCTTGGGATGCAAAGATGGTTAACCAATAAAATACACCATATAAATGGAAAAAAGTTAGAAATAATATGATTGATCATGCCCAAAGATATAGAGTAAGAAATTAATTAGTTACAGCACTGATTAATGATTAAAATTTCTCAATAAAATGGGAATTGAAAGAACTTTCCTTAATATAGTCATATCTATTTACCATGAATCCTCAGAATACATTTTGGTAAAACAGAAAACAATGTAGTAAAATGAAAAGCCTACTGTCTAAGATAAGGCATAAGACACATTTTCATACTTATTACATCTATTAAAATCATTACTGGAAGAACTTGACATATCAGTTAAACAAGAAAAAAATATCAAAGGGTCCGAGTTATAGTGCAGAAGTCAGGCATTTGCCTTTCACGTGACTGATTCAGGAAAGACTTTGTGCGATCCTCAACATCCCATATGGTTCCCTCAAGCCAGGAGCGATTTCTGAGCACATAGCCCTGAGTAACTCCTGAACCTTCATCAGGTGTGGCCCAAAAACAAAAATAATAATAATAATATAAAAAACAAAAACAAAAAAAAGTATTAAGTGAATCAGATTAGAAGAGAGTAATTCAGGCTCTATTTGTAAATGATAATATTACTAGTAAATATTAAAGACTTCACAAAGATAAATTTCTAGAAATAATAAATCTATGCAATAAAGTGGGAGACTAAAATTTAAAATGAAAAATTTGTAACTTTCTATCATAAATAATGAAATACAGAAAAAGAACATTTTTAAAATACCATTTACATTTGTGTCTCAGCAAGTCAAGAATCTTGGAATCAACTTAAATGAAGAGGTAAAATATCTATACAAAGAAAACTAAAAACATTACTTCAAGAAATAAAGGACGTAAGAAAATAGAAACAATGCTTATTGATTGGAAGGATTAGCATCATTAAAATGCAATAATTCCCAAAAGATTTTAAAAATTCAATGAGAGTCCTTTACAGATACAAATAATATTTTTCAAAGAAAAATTAAAAAAAAACCTTCTGAAATTTATATAGAACAATAAACCTCTATGGATAGTTGAAGTAATCCTTAGGAAAACAAAAATGGTGGAGGAGTAATCATCTTTCCCAACTTAAAATTTTAAACAAAGTAGTAGTAATTCAAATGCATGGCATTGTAATAAAAACATTGACAGATCATCAGAATAGAATTGAGTAACTTGAAACAAATACTCAGGTATACAATAAGCTAATTTTTTGCCACACCCAGTGATGCTCTGAGGTTACTTCTGGCTATGCTCTCAAAAATTGCTCCTGGCTCGAGGGACGATATGGGACAGTGGGAATCGAACCCAGGTCCATCCTAGTTCAGCCACATGCAAGAAAAATACCCTGCCACTGGTCTATCACTCCAGCCCCTGATAAATTAATTTTTGACAAAGGAACAAAAAATATTAAATGAAACAAGGAAAGCCTCTTCAACACATAATTTTGGGAAACCTGGTCAGCTATTTGCAAGAAACTGAACTCAGACTTCATGCTTAAACTCAGACACCATGTTAAAAGATCAAATCAAAATGTATTAGACCTGAAGCTCCAGGTACATAGAGGAAAAAAATAGACAGAACTGTTCATAAAATTGAAGCTAAAATCATCTTCAAGATGAAGTACCAATGACCAAGAATGTAAAAACAAATATAAAAAAAATTAAAAAATTACATTAAATCAAAAAGCTTCTGCACTTCAAAAGATAAAGGACCAAGATACAAAGACTACTCACAAAAAGGGAAGAAATTATTTACCCAGTGCCCTTTTGAAAACTGGTTATATCTATGATTATATAATGTGCTTACATAATACTTAACAAGAAAAGAACATCCAGACACATCAAAGAAAAACATTTACTCAAGGAACAAATATAGATGGACAAATACAGATGGACACATGAACAAATGCTACTTATCGGGGACATGAAATAAAAACTATAATGTGATATCATGTCACAACACAAAGACTGGAACAAGAAAACTAGTGCTGGCATTGCTGGTACAGATGCTGGAAAGAAGGGCTTTCATTCGCTGCTAGTGGAAATGGGAAATGTAGACTAGTTTAGCCTTTTGGGAAAACAATATAGACACTTATAAAAATATATAAATTAATTTCCCATATAACCCAGTAACACCACTTCTGGGGATATAATTTAGAGAGTCAAAAATAATGCAAAAATGCATCTACAGTTCTGTATTCATTGCAGTACTATTAACAATACCCAGGATCTAGAAACAAACCAACCATATATCTGAGAACAGATGAATGAATAGTGTGAAGAAGGAATTTCTGTATCATATAAGAAATATGCAGTGGTCTCAGAAACACATTATCATAGTTGTTGAACTTGAATACAATTCTGCCATTGGCAGAGTAAAAATCTATGTATGTATGCTGGTCACAAATGGAATCAGCATTGCATTACAATTGAGTCATTTGCCTTATAGCTTCATCAACATTAACTGGTTCATTTTCATGACACTTCTCAGGATCAGTTGTTTCTGCTGAGATTCAAGAAAAAGGCCTTTTGAGAAATGTGCAAGTTCCTCTTATATGTCTTATTCACTCTGCTTACTTTTTCACCATTTATGATGTTTATCTTCTTAAGATTAGAGATAAATGGTTTTACTTTGCTTTTAGCCTTAAAGTGTTTTTGACTGGCTACTTAAATTACATTCCTGGTCTTCTGATTTCTTAGTTTGTTTCTGGCCATTGTCAGAACCATAATCAGCTAATCAAAGCACAGATAGCTGGGTGGTTCAAAATGACCCCATCTTCTGAAAATAATGACATATGGTGTGTTTCTAGGGCAATCTGAACTACTTAAGTTCAAAAATATACTAACAGTACTTACCATGAAAGCAATTGCAGGTGTCTTCATGAGTTACATAGGAAAATGTATTATCCACGAGTTAAGGAACATTATAATATAGAAATTTAAATAAGGCTAAGTATAATGGCTAAAATAAATGCCACATATGTAAAAAAGTGTGACACACATGAATATTCCTCTTGCAAGAGGGGAACTGGGTGAAGAATACTAATGGGAATAATTGTTACCAGTCTTTGGTACAGTCCTTAGAGTAATTTTAAGAGAAGCAGCCTAAATTAATTTTAGGTCCATGGTGTTTGATTTTCAAATATTTAATACATTTCTTCTTTTAACATTTTTTTTGTTTTTATTGGGGAGGCCTCACCTGGCGGAGTTACTCCTGGGTCTGCACTCAGAAATCACTGCTGGCTTGGTTGACCTTATGTGATGCCAGGAATTAATCCCAAGGACATCTGTCCTGGGTCAGCCACGTCCAAGGAAAAAGCCCTACCGCTGTGCTATCACACCGGACCTTTCTATTAACTTTAAGAATTAAGATGAATTTTTGTCACTTCAAAAGATTGAACATTGGGCTTGGAGAGATAGCATGGAGGTAAGGCGTTTGTCTTTCCTGCAGAAGGTCGGTGGTTCGAATCCCAGCATCCCATATGGTCCCTTGAACCTGCCAGGAGCGATTTCTGAGCTTAGAGCCAGAAATAACCCCCTGAGCACTGCCAAGAGTGACCCCCCCTCAAAAAAAAAAGATTGAACATGATGATTTATACTTTAAATATGCATACATTAATTTAAATTTTTGTAATCTATGTTTTTAATATTAGGATATATCTTCTGGCTAACATATTACATGTTTCATTGTGTGAACCATAAGTAATCTTTTTGTTTTTGATGCAACATAAAAATTATGTTAATTGATGCATTATGTAATTTATTCCTGGCAGACTGGGGGGCAACAGATGGTGGTATGGTATATATTCTTGGAACATGGGAGAGGGAAATCAACATTGGTGGTTGAATCGGTTCTAATTCATTGTATGTCTGAAACCTAAACTGAAGGACCTTGTAAATCACAATGGTTTCAATAAAATAAAATTTAAAAAGAAATAATTAGATAAAATATGATATTCATTTATAAAAATGAAATTTTAGTATATCTATACAATTAAAAACTGGAAAACTGTTATAAAAATAAAGCCATGAAATTTGTTTATACTTGGATAGAAATGGAGAGAATTGCTGAGTAAAACGTCAGTGAGGTAGGCTTAGGCATTGAATGATCACATCATTTGTGGGATATTAAAACAGATAGTATGCTAGTAATACCCAAAGGCAATAGAGATGACGTCCAAGAGAACTGGTCCAAGGTAGGAATTGCCCAAGGAGAGTGTAATTAGGGCAAGTAAGTTACTTATTATGACAATAATAATATTTGAAAATGATATTTGGAAATTATTTGGAAGTAATATTTGGAAATGATCACTTGGGACAAGAACTAAGTGATGAAAGAAGGTAAAGTGAGATCCATAATACCCTCTTAGTAAAAGTATACCAAACCATGGTGTCTATAAAGAAAAAAAATAAAGAGATTAAGGAGAAGAGAGAGTTATAGACAGCCAGAGAGAGGGAGAGTATGAGTAAAAATGTCTGTCATAAAATAGGCAGGGAGAAGTGCATGGAGGGGGAGTGAGGGAAAGTGGGAACTTTGCTGGCAGAAAATATGAACTTCTGACAAAGTGGGAATTGGACATCGCATGACTGAAACTCAATCATGAACAACTTTGTAACTGTAAAAATAAGACTAATGTTGTGCAAACAAGGCTAAAAACATCATATTTTCTAAGCAAAAAAAAAAGATTTTTGAGAACTTGTGCTTATGATGTATATAAGAGACATTTATTTTTTAATTAATACATTTGACTAGTCTTTCAGAATAGATACTATTAATACCATTAATATGTTCAACTAAGTAAGTTGAATTATAGCAAATATATTTTAATAGTATAAAGTTTCATTGTAGACAATATAGTATATTGTAATGATTTGATTAAAATAAGTGATAGTATCATAAAAGGCAAGATACTTTGAAAGACAAAAGAAATGCCTGATATTAGTTTATCAAGGTCCAATTTGGATAATAATACCTAATAATAATACATAATAATCATCAAATATTCAAAATGTGAATGATACAGAGAAAATAGTACCTATTTTTTTTTTTTTTTGGTTTTTGGGTCACACCCGGCAGCGCTCAGGGGTTACTCCTGGCTCCATGCTCAGAAATTGCTCCTGGCAGAAAATAGTACCTATTTAACCAATGAATTAAGATTAGCGAAAATAAAAGTCATCTGGTTTTGAAGTTGATGTCTATATAAGTTGCAAATAAATATCATTGAAGTATAAGAAAAACGAACGTCAGTTTCATTGTGTGATATAATATTCTATAAAATCAACAAACTAAAAATTAAATCTGAACATAGCAGAAAGGTAATTTAAAATTATGAATAAAAATACCTCAAGAAAAGTCCCTTATTCTTACTTAGAGAACAAAAGATTTTTCCATAAAGTTAAAACAAGGAAATATAAAATTATACTCATAATAGTAATTTATAAAATATTTTCCAACCTTTACAGTAGGACAAGACTAGGTAAGTTTAATTTGGCTTGCATCTATTGTTTTTGAAATTTTTTCATACAGTGTATTTTCTTGGCAATTTGCATGTATTTTTCTTTTCTAGTCCAACATAATATCTGCCTAAATGTTATATCAAACTAACCTTTATTTTTGCCAGAAAACATAAAAACATAGTGGGGTTTCCTTAAAGTCTGGAAAGAACACAATTAATCATATACAAATGACAGCTGGAGGTTCATGTCCTCGAAAGATGGAGTTGCAAAGATATAAAACAAATATAAAACTTTTATCCAATGGCCTTCCTCAATTAAATTTCTGGTTTTATAAGCATATATAATTAGGCTCTCATATGTCAAATTATTTTTAAATTATAAACTTAGATAATGCTTCAGATTTATTATTTTTTCATTCAAAACATACTGAATCATAAGTAGGGAATTTAAAAATATTAAATAGCAATTTTTGAAAACTAGAACTATGCAATAATTTCACTCCACATATTAAAATTATACAGAAGAAGCTATGAGACAGGAGGACATAACTTCCCAGAACTTTTTATCTGTCAATCAAACATAATCAATGTGCAAAGGTTCAAATTAAAAAAAAAACAGGCCCATACACATATGTGAAACTAGTGTATGTATTATGCTTGCTTTTTTCCTAATATGCAGGGGCATTTTATGAGAACTGCTATTTGTACTGATGAAGTGCATTCAAATGAAAGAAAAAGGTCATTCTTGCATGCAATATCAAAAGGTGTCAGTAAATTGAGAACTAATCACTTAAAGGCTCAGGGAGCTGCAGAAAATAAAATGGTCTGTTTCATAATTTATTTGATGCTTAACATATGGCTTATGCTAAATCAATCTCCCTATCCCAAAATATCCCAGAAACAATCCTAAACCTGGTCTAGGATACAAACCAGAAAAAGGGAAGCATTGAATTATATGGGGTTATTAAAATACTAGAAAAGACTTTTGAAAGCCAGTAACTAAGAAGCAATGTACTAGATCATAGAGAAAACTATTATAAATAGTATTATGAATAATTCTAGATGGTGGAAAATTTTAATGGCTAGTTGCATTTTAGAAATATGTAATTTAGGAAGCTATAGTATTAATAGCAAATGGTATCCATAATCATTCAAAGAAATAGCTTTTAAAGTTGTAAATATAAGAGAACAAACTCACCATAAAATAATCTAACAAAACTTAATATTTCAGAATACATTTCAGCAAAATACATATTCTAGAAACCAATTATAAAGTATATTTTATGTGAAAAATATTGTAAATATAATATCTGTCTAAATATAAAGCTTATAAGTTAAATGTTTAGAATACGTTTAGCAGAAAGAGTGATTTTGTATATTATCTGGAAACAGCAATAAATTCAGACTACATAATTGTATCACTTACCATATAAATAAAGGACTTTCCAAAACAGCGTGGTATGCAATGTTTAGGTTATAAAGTATTTTGAACTATTAGTTTAGTGAAATATAAGAAACATTTTTCTCTTAAAAAAAAAACATTATCAAAGTACTGTGATTTGCATTATTGTTCTTGATGGTTTCATGCATGCATCAGCAAAGATACACGGGCCCCGGGAGATAGCATGGAGGTAAGGCGTTTGCCTTTCATGAAAAAAGGTCATCGGTTCGAATCCCGGTGCCCCATATGGTCCCCCGTGCCTGCCAGGAGCAATTTCTGAGTATGGAGCCAGGAGTAATCCCTGAGCACTGCCAGGTATGACCCCCCCCAAAAAAAAAAAAAAAACCAACAAAGATGCACAATGTTGGGGACACAAGTGTCAGTGCTCAGAGCTATACCAGGGGTTGTGTTTAGGGATTACTCCCATACTTAAGGTGCAGAGACAAAATAAAGTGCTAGAGATTAAATAAGCATTGACCATATGCAAGGCAAATATGTTTTCCCTGTACTCTCTCTGATCCTGATTTTAGGAGCTATACCTTGATAGAAAGGATTTTTCTGTATGTTAAGTTTGATCTTCACATGTACTGTTTGTCTTAACAAATTATACACTCTATTTTCATATTATTTATGTATCTTATAGGCCTAGTATTGATTTTGTAAGTTACTATGTTTATATCGTTTTAATTGTTAACCATATTAATTCTAGGGCAATTTTGTAATGTATCATACATAGTATTTTCTACAGTGTAATATTATTTTTTTGGAAAATATTTTTTCAAATTGAATTTTAATTGTAATTTTTCTGTCTAGTAAAATATAAATGATCTAGAAATGAAATTCTTCCACTTTTTTATTAGTTAAGGAATTAAAAAGTCAGTTCATTCCCACTAAATACCATGTTACTGTGGCATGTTCATAAATATGATTATCAGATTAATTTCTATTTATCTTTTCTTTATCTTTTTGTGTGTTATTATAAGGTCTATTATAAAGTATTCACTGTCTGGGGTTCATAGTGAGAATACAAAAGTTAGCACTCTTGCTTGCACATGGACAATTCAGGTTCAATACCCAGCATAACAGATGGTCTCCTAAGCCTGCTAGAAGTGAGAGCCAGGAGTAAGCCTGAGCATCACTGAGTATGCCCCCAAAATAAATCAAACAGAAAGAAAATCATCAGTATTCACTAAAACATTCAGCAGCTGCTCCAAATATAAATTGGCCTTTGATATCTCAGTCACACAGGAGTAGAGAGCTGATGAAGAATCTTCTCAACCAAAAAGTATGTGTGATTTTTAAAAAATAGAGAGGGAATTAGAAAAATACACCAGGTGGTAAATCGTATAGTTACTGTATTCAAGACCCCTAGTGTGATTCTGGCCTAACATGCTCTGCCTCCCAGAACCTTCAGTACTAGATAAATTAGCAGCTTTGATGGCATCTGAGCACCAAAGTCCTAAGCTGTTTTTAAAAACTGCTGTTTCTGAGAATCAGTCAGGTCTACCTGGTATGCACATTAATAAATGTGTTCCCAGAACTTCAGTTATTGGGTGAAACATTGAGCAATATGTGTATATATTGTATATGTATATATTTGTGCATGTGTGTGAGAGAGAGAAAAAGAGGATATATGGGGGGAAAGCCAAGAATCGGACAAGACTCACCATGTAAAAATCTTGTGACCTCTCATGGTTGTTTAATAATGCAATGTACATTTTTAGTTTGTTAATAATTTTTCTGGTCTACATTTCTGTTTTGTTACTGAGCCATACCTGGTTATTTTTAGGGATTATTACTGGGTGTGGCTCAGCAATCACTCCTGTCAGAGTTCAGGGGATGATAGGTGGTGTCAGGAGTCAAGACTGGATCAGCCAGAAGTAGGCAAAAATACTACCTACTGTTTACAAATGCAGTCTTATTCTAGTCTATATTTAAAATGCCAAAGGGAGGTAAACATTTATATTTTTCCTATAAAATTCATGCAAATGTTATTAATTATATGCTTACCCATGTAAAAACTTGTCTGAGTATAGAAAACTGTTTGCATACATATTCAAGCATAAAAATGTTTCAGTAACTTTTCTGTAAATTTAACTCAATATATTATATATTACAGATACAGGATTTATACAAGATTAAAACAAGAGGTATGTGAAATCTGAATTTGCAATTCTCCACATTTTAGAATGAATTAAACTTGGCTCTTGATTCATGCTTAAGGATTGCTGTCAATAGAGAAATTAAATTGGGTTTGATTGCTTAATAATAAGTGTTGCTAGAGGTCCGATACTATATTGCTATGACTACTCAAACACATTTTCTTGCAATAGAAAAACATTTGCATTATAGTCACATAAGAGGCTGCTGTCAAATCAGTTTTGTGTAGGCTGTTCATTGTGTGTACATTTCTGCTTCTCTTAATATCCAGACATTTTTTTCATAATGTTTAAGACAAACTGATTAAGTCTACTTGTACCTTACAATACTAAAAATTATTGTAAAATATTTATATATATATACCTGTCAAAGGTGACAATTTAAAAAATAAAAACAATAACTGTTTTCCTGATATCATATATATTTTCCTATACCATCACTTATTTAAATTTTTCATTATAAATATGAAATACATTGTGATAAAAATGTTCATAATTTATGTGCATTACCATATACCATGCTTGCATTTTATTAGATACATATAGCATCCTCCTTTTGGAGAGTAATTTGGTACTACTTTGTTTGGGGCTTATATCTATCTCTGTGTCCAAGGATTACTGCTGCCGAGTATAGGGAGCTATATACTGTGCTAGGGATCAAACCAAAGCTGGATGTATGTGATGAAAGCACCTTGAAAGCTATACTATCTATACAATGCAGCAATTATTTTTTGTTGAGAAATTTACATTTAAGCAACTTATTTAAACCCCTATAGTTAATTATAGAAATACATAATTTCAGGACCACTATAACCATCTGAATAAGAAATTATAGATAGGTATCTGATAAATTTTAGTTATATCTTGATAAATATATACAAATTTTAACATGGAACTTTTGGTGCACTTTACACTGGATTTAAATAAATATGACCAAACTGTTCTCAAGATTCAAACACAAAATATGTTCTTGACTTGGTAAATTACTAGAGAGCATTTTACTATAAGGAAAAGTAGATATGGCTGTGTGTATATCAGAAGTATTTTGGGATGGAAAACATTTCCTATTAGATAATAAACCTGAGACGTGAAAAATATAAGATACGATACTTTAAAAAATGAAAAAGTGAAAATACATTAAAAGTTAAACAAACATTTCACATTATTCTAGATACATTTATTGTCACAGATTTTTAATTTAAAGGTTAAATTTTGTGCTGTCTTGTGTATTCAAGTGTCAATGTCAGATAGTTATTTTGGGACTAATATTATTCCAAACAAGCATGTTATTTGGATTACAACATCTATTAAAAACAAAAATAGAAAATATTTTGGAAGAACTTTTACAGTTTTTATGCCAACTGTTGTACAATACAAATCATCTGCTGTACCAAATATGATAATTACAATATTTCTGCCCAAAATGTGAAAATAATGACATAAAAATTAAGTTATTTGGAAAATGAAAAATAATGTTCAGATATATCTGCATATAAATTTCTTTGTGGCTAGTCTGGTCAGGTTTTATTATTTTATTATTAATAATATGGCACGTTGCATGGATTCTCTACTATAGACTAATCCCTCTATTTATGTAGTTAATGGAAGTCTCTATTTTTAAAGACTATTAAAATTTATTTAATTATTAAAAGGTGTTTTTCTCACACAACTCATGCAGTTGAAGAATGCTTCAGTGACTTGATCCTGTTTGAATAATATTGAAAGTAATGCTACAATTTTGATTAGGATGATAATTGCAAGTAAATTATTTGCATATAATCAAATAATCATTACTGAATCTGTTATTTATACTATTTTGCTTGAATTTTTTATCTGTAGGTTTTTTAAATGCTCACATACAGTCCTAAATCTTAAAATCCTGCTTTCATTAGTATAAAGAACGTTTTCCTGTTTTATTATTTTTAAAATACATTTTAATCACCATAAATCAAATTACAGAGTTACAAAGTTATTCATTAAGTTTTAGAAATACCACATTCCAACACCAATCCTTTGACTACTGTCCTCATCCCTCAACCAATATCCCCAATTTCCCTCCACTTCCCCACCCTGCTCTTATTTTCTTAGTGTTGCTTTTCATACTATGTCACCCCCATCTTCAACTCAGTGGCAAGCTTCCTATTATAGAGCTATAATGCTCATTGTTTCTGTTGCCACCTGATTTTGCTATTGCCTTATGAAACTTCTTTATATATCACATATCAAATAGACCATTCTGGGTTGGACCCTCTTTTTAACTTCACTTAACAATGATACTTTCCAGATACATCCATGAAGCAGCAAATAGCAATTGTATGATTATATCATCTGTTCTTACTGATGAACAGCATAACATTGTGCCATAGTTTCTTGATCTAGTCATATTTTCTTGGACACTAGCTGATTCCAGATATTGACTATTTTGATTAGTGACATAGTGAATATTGAACTGTAGATGCTTTTAAAGATTGTGCTTTTGAAACTTTTGGGTTTCTTGTTTTATGCCATGTCTAGGTGACTAAAATTGCTATGCCTTTGTTTGCTCATGTTGAGATAAGAAGAAATGAAGAACTGTGAGACTGCAGGTCTACAACAACAGGACCATGAACATTGTTGGGTGAGTAGAGGGGAAGTTGGCACAAAAATGGTAATTATGAGTAACAAAATGTGCCCTAACAAAGTGATGCCCAAATTTCTTGGAACTGGGACTGAGTAAAGGCAAGTCAAGTTAGCTTACATCTTCCCCTACCCCTTCAATGGGAGGTCTGACCTGGAGGGAAAAATAGTGATGCTGAGTAATAAACAGGCCTCTGATTCCACAATGTCTTAGTTTCTTGCTACTGGTCTATTCCATACTTTCTTTTTTTTCTTTTTTTTATTAATAAGTTTTATTTTGACCAAAGTGGTTTACAAATCATTCACAGTGGTATTTCAGGTACATAGTGACATTGAATCAGGGGCACTCCCACCACAATGTTGACTTCCCTTCACCCCTATTCCCAGCCTGTATCTCCTATCACCCCCCCCCCCTTTGCCTCCCAGGCTGCTAGTACAAGTGGTCCTTTCTGTGTCTAGCCTGTTGTAGATTGGGTATCGTTTCTGTTGACTTTGGATTTGGTGTTCAAGACTGATCTTTTTTTATTTCTACTCAATGTTCATATGACTGTTTGGTCTTGGTGTCCTCCATTATTTCCCCCTCAATTTGAGAGGCAAAACAAGATGGTTCAAGTTATGTATTTCTGTTTGAAGGTAAGAGGAAAAAAGAAAAAAATAAAATAAAAGGGAAAAAAAGGAAGAAAAAAGAAAGAAAAAATCATTTCGTAATCTTAAAATTTTCCTCAAAAATAAAAGGCAAGCTCATTTTGCAAGTACTTCATTTGCTACATATTCAGGAAGAGTTGTGTTCATATTAATGCTAAATTTATTCATTGATACCTGAATAACTCTAATGAAGAACTTGTTCAGTAAAAAATTAAAGCCTGCAAAGAAAAGATTAGTTTCAATTGTTAAGTGCCATCAAAAATCAGAATACATTTTCTTTCCAAGCAGCTGAAGTTTTATTTAAAACTCATCTATGATTATATACACATAAAAATATTAAGTTACATACTTTACTTCTGTGCATCTAAAATTGTTAAAATGCATTATTAAGTAGAATATTTTGCCTTACTTATGCTAAAACTGCTAAATGTTCTTATGAATATGTAGGCAATAAAGATTTCTTAGCATATTAATATATTGAGAATGTTATTTTAGAATGCTACCTTAATATGTGATAGGTAAAATGCAACATATTTCTAATGTTTAATTAATTTGTTAGCAATTATAAATATATACTAATATATTTAATGAATATAATTATTTATTATTAATTTATATGTTTATCATTTATTATATACCATAATTGATATTTTTTACCATAATATATTTGTTTCCAGATAAGTTTCCAGGTAATATATTTGTTTCAGATAATATACTGGTTTCTAGAAAGCAAAGTTATTGAAAAAATATAAAAATAATAAGTGGAAGAAAATAAATGTTAAAATGAAAAAGACCATATTAATAAAAAGTAACATTAGAAAGCAATTTTGTGAAAGTTATTATATCTGCAATGAAGTCATTAATACATGGCAGAAGGTTTAGAAATCTCTCAATGTTTGCTGTCCTTTAGGTTAAATTGGCTTGTTCCAATAGGGATAACAGCATCAAACAAATAAAGCTGTCCAGAAATTCAAAGCACTGATTTTGCAACTTTTAGGAGAAGATAATGGGGAGGATGTCCATACTTGCTTCAAAAAGCCCTAGTGATATCAACCCCAAAACTGGTGAAACAAATTTATTCAGATTGGTATCCCCAAAGACAAACCTATACTCTACCACATATTCTTTTGATATTTTATGCCAGGATTTTATTTTAACCTTTAATAAATGTTGCTGTCAATTTCTACTATTCTCTTGATGTATACATGCCTTTAAGCTCAATTTTCAATCATATTCTTCAAGCAGAATGTTATATTGAGGTGAGTTTTCTAAAACAAAATAAGATCAAGAAAAATCGCTGTTAAATGTTGTCAATGATTTCTCACTGTACTCAGAATACAGTTTACAATTGTATTACACTTTATAACATTTTATTTATTTATTTTTGTATTTTGGGTCAAACATGCAGTACTCAGAGGTATTCTTGACTTGTACTCTTGACTCTGAGCACAGAAATCTTTACTGGCAACCTCCAGGGAGCCATATCGAATGCCAGGGATTGAACTCAGATAGACCACATGCAAGACAAATTCCCACTGTGTAATTACTCTGGAGTCCAATTTATGACATTTTATAAGAAAATTCCTAGATAGAAATTTCTGTTTTCTCCTTTAGTAATTCCCCATTGAATTGCTGTCTCTCTCAGAAATCATATAGTAGCCTTAAAATTTAGATAAAAATGATATAATATAGAAATCACACAATCTGACAGTTCATTTGTTTTCTAAATATTTAACTAGAGTGATATTATACATAGTCAAAATATCTGTATTTAACCCTGTAATTGCCCATGACCTTCTAAAATATTTTATTTTATTCTACATCCAAGATGCTCTTTATAACTTTTAAAGTTTATAGTTTCTTTATTTTTTACTCAGAGAAAATACTTATTTGGTGGTTATTGCTTGTGTGTATGGTATACCACACACAACATAATTTTTAATTTTAAATATTTAAAATATGAAATACAGAATTTTTTTTGTGTGGTTTTTGGGTCACACCCGGCAGTGCTCAGGGGTTACTCCTGGCTCCATGCTCAGAAATTGCTCCTGGCAGGCACGGGGGACCATATGGAGCACCGAGATTCGAACCGATGACCTTTTGCATGAAAGGCAAATGCCTTATTTCCATGCTATCTCCCGGGCCCCGAAATACAGAAATTTTAACTGTAATTTTTCACATTTATTTCTGTAACTTATTTCTCCTGAAGAATTTAAACAGGGATTATTTTTAGCATATTTTCTTTTCCACTTATGGAATTTAACATTCTATTTTTCTGTTTCTAAGAATTACACTACTTGAGATAACTTATTCAAAGGAATATGCACAAATATGATACTTGTGACTGGCTTACTTTAACATATTCTCCTCAAGGTGCCTCTACAGTAGCATTTAATATTTTCTCTTAGTGAATAATATATTATAAATTTTATATTGACAGTCCATTCATTTATTAATAAACATATGTTGCTTCTGCCATTTTACTGTTAATGCTCTGTAAATATGAACAATCAAATATGTCTGAGAAATCCAAGAAGCACAATAATTGTGTCATATGATAGTTCTCTTTAAGTTATATTAGAGAATTCATATTATTTTTCACAGCAATCCCAGAAATTAATATTCACAGAAAGAGTCGTAGTAATCCAGTTTTTATAAATTCTACCTCTCCTTTTTTCAATAGCACACATCTTTACGTTAATAGAAAGTTCATCATGCTAACTACTGATGCATCTTTATAGATTTGATCTTTCAAATAATTACAATTTTTGTCTTTCTTTGGAAAATCCCTTACTGATATTTTTGCCATTTTAGTATTCAATTTATTTAATTGTTTTATTTAATGTGATATGATTCTTATTTATAACTACTATACATGTATTTTGGGGGATTTTTGGGGTCACATCCGGAAGTACCTAGACTCCAGGACCATATGGGATGTCAGGATTTCAATCAAGGCCTGTCCTGTGTTGGCCACATGTAAGGCAAATTCCTTACATTTTGCTATTGCTCCGGTCCTAACTACCATAAATTTTTTATAAATGATTAATTTTATATCTTATAATGTTAAAATAAGTCATATTAATAAATTCTATTTAGTATTATGATATGCTCCCATTTATCTGATATTATTTCTATTGGTAAACAGGTAATACTATAATTTTTAAACTATAAAATAATTCTTTAAACCTTGTAATATGTTCATAACAGTGCTATCTAAAATACAAAAATTATATTTTAATTTACACACATAATACATACAAAGCTAATAAATTAATACCCACTAAATATTAATTCAGTTTTCATTTTTGTTTTATATATTTATATTAAATAAATAACTGCTCTTAACAAAGTTTGTATCACTCAAGGGTGTTTATAAAGCCATTATGTAAGGATTTACTGCACTGTGGTTGATACCAGTTGAGCCTTCCATTACTACTTAGGCTCACTAAGCTTGGTGATCTTCTATGCAACACTACCATCATATTTACTGTGATCCTACTGGGCTGACACTGCTATAAAATTTTGGGTTGTTTTCCAGCAGCTTGCAACCACATGACCCAGTATATATGCATCTAAAACATATATGGTCACTTCATAGTTTGATTAGATTAATTTGTGGAACTGGGCCGTTTTTCTTGGAAGGTATGGTGGCAGGTTGCTCTGGATTTAGGCAGAAAGAGAAAACTGGGGCCCGGGAGATAGTATGGAGGTAAGGCGTTTGCCTTTCATGCAAAAGGTCATCTGTTCGAATCCCGGTGCCCCATATGGTCCCCCGTGCCTGCTAGGAGCAATTTCTGAGTATGGAGCCAGGAGTAACTCCTGAGCACTGCCAGGTGTGACCCCCAAAAAAAAGAAAGAAAGAGAAAACTGTCCGTATCTTCTCTAAGAAGACCCCGGAGTTTTCAACCAGAACCAGACTATCGGGGAATAATCAGCTACCTGAATTTTCTTTGGGTGCTTAGCAGAGGAACTGGGTCATTTTGCTGCATTAGAAAGATGGTGGGTGTGGGTGGAGAGTGGTAGGTTCTTTTGGTGTCAAGGAGTGTTGTGGGGCCCTTGGTCAGCACACATTCCATAAATACCCCCAGAGATTTTACCTTGTACACTGGTCTCACCTGAGAACTTTCAGCTGCTCTATTCATTTGAATTCAGTTGTCGAATTTAGTTGTCCAAGAATGTTGGGTGCTATGGTGGTCTGTTGTGACTTCCAGCAGAAAGGGGAATTTGCCCCATTTGTTCTGTTCTGTTCTGCTCTGTACTGCCCTATTCTGTTTTGCCCTGTTCTGTTCTGAACACTCAAGAGTTTTTAGCCTGAGCCACACTACCTGAGAAAATTTGAAGGTCATTATTTTCTTTTGAAGATTAGTTGAGGAGCCAGCTGTTTTCCTTTAAATTATTTTTTGAAGGACATATTTACTGTCTGTAGAATAGTTAATATTGGAAAGTTTTATATTAATAAGCCATGAAATAATTATATAGATAGCATTAAAAACATTAAGGTCAGTAGTGAATTAAAGGTTAAGCAGAAGCCTAAAGTTAAAATTTATATGTTCTGTGCATATTTGTATTTACAGAAAATGAAGCATCAGTGTAGTAAATAAAAGGCAAAACTCAGAAACTACCATTGGGTGTATATAAAAAGAGGATATTCATCATATACGCAGCAGCAAATAAACATACAAATAGTTTAAATCAGGGGTCCTCAAACTTTTTAAACAGGGGGCCAGTTCACTGTCCTTCAGATCGTTGGAGGCCGGACAATAGTAAAAACAAAGACTACGAACAAATTCCTATGCACACTGCATATATCTTATTTTGAAGTGGAGAAACAAAATGGGAACAAATACAGTATGTGGCTCACGGGCCGTAGTTTGAAGACCACTGGTTTAAATGATGAAAAATATTTTCAGGGTATGAGCGAATATAAGGTCATTAAAATAATATGACAAGTTAGAGCAGGAGAGATAGCATAGAGGTAGGGTGTTTGCCTTGAATGCAGAAGGATGCTGGTTCAAATCCAGGCAATCCATATGGTCCCCCAAGCCTGAAAGGAGTGATTTCTGAGCGTAGAGCTAGGAGGAACCCCTGAACGCTGCCAGGCATGACACAAAAACAAACAAAAAATAATATGACATGTGAGAAGAAAAGCATGAATTGAAGAATATGAGATATTGAGAATATAAACCAATGCTATAGTCAAAATTCATGGACAACATTAAGAGAAATTGAAGAACATCAGAAAACTGTTATAACCATCAATTGACTGCCTAGAGAAAAACTAGAAGAAAAATAGAGGAAACAGTATTGAAATTATCAGAATTTTGTAGAATTTTGTAGAATTGGTGAAAAGATATCTTCTGTTTTATAAGGGAATTCCTTCATTTTAGAGAGCATGATTTTGATAAATTTCCAAATGTGTATTTTAGATATAATAATAAATGAAATAAAATTCAGAAGAACGAGAGAGAAAACAAAGCAGCAGCAACACTGGAAAGCAAGGAAATTGTGTGGCAGGTTTAAAATGCTTTAAGTAATATTTTAAAACAACATGAAATAAGTAAATCTATGTATTCTTAGATATGTGAAATTACTGGAAAATAAAAAATGATAGAATATTTAATATTTCACTCAAAATAGAAATTATTTACTTAGTTTTTTGTTTGTATAGTCATTGAACAAAAACAATTTTAATAATTAACATCGCCTTCATTATATTTATAATATAATCAAGTGTAATGTAAATAACTTATGAACTTAATTATACCCCACAAAATTATAATGTTGAAGTCTCAGTAACTCAAAATGAAACTGTTTTTGGACATAATATATTTCAAGATGTGATTAATCATTAATAGACTTTGTAACCTATTTTAAGATTTTTATTACAATTAAAAATTCATTCTGGGGCCAGAGAGATAGCATGAAGTTAGGGCGTTTGCCTTGCATGCAGAAGGACTATGGTTCGAATCCCTGCATCCCATGTGGTCCCCCGAGCCTGCCAAGAGAGATTTCTGAGTGTAGAGCCAGGAGTAATCCCTGAACGCTGCCAGGTGTGACTCAAAAAACATGAAAATAATCATTCTATTTTAATGATTGTTATAATTGTGAAAAAATTAAGCATTAACACCTTTTCAAATAAAACCAAATTTCAAAGTATGTAGAAATATTTTATAATTTTTTTATCAATTAAAAATTGTTATAGGGACCCGGGATATAGCATGGAGGTAAGGCGTTTGCCTTTCATGCAAAAGGTCATCGGTTCGAATCCCGATGCCCCATATGATCCCCTGCCAGGAGCAATTTCTGAGCATGGAGCCAGGAGTAACCCCTGAGCACTGCCTGGTGTGACCCAAAAACCAAAAAAAAAAAAAAAAAGAAAGAAAATTGTTATTATTTCATTTATTATGCCCTTGATTATTAAACTAATGTTCTGTTTTATTATGCTATAAAATTCTTCTTTTTTTAAATTAAAATTAGCATATTGCTTCTATTATTATAATCTCTTCAAATATATCTTGACTATTGTTTCTTTTTTTCCTTTTTAGTTCTATAGATATTTTTTATCTTTTTTCATCATGCATAGGATTGCGTTTTAATAAAATAAGATACAAAATAGTTTGTTAAACAAATATACAATAAGTATACATATACACATATACAAATGGTAGAACAGGGAGATTTACAAGGGTTAAGGCATTTATCACCTGTGTGATTAATTCCATCACCATCCCTGGTACCACATACTTCCCTGGGCATCAGTAGGGTTCACTCTTGGAGACCTTCAAAACCTAATGGGATAACCATAGTAATCTCTAGATTCGTAAGGCCCAAAATGTACAATATCCTCAACTGACTAAGACTTGCTGTAAATGGCCCCTGAGTATTTCTGAGTATTGCTTTAGGATGTCTTTGCCCTAATTGCTATGGTCAAAATTTGGCTTTGTGCGGTCAGTGGGGTAGCACAGTGGTAGGGTATTTGTCTTGCACGCAGCCGACCTTGGAAAGTTCCAAGTTAGATCCACAGCATCCTATATGATCCCCAGAGACTGTCAGGAGCGATTTATGAGTGCAGAGCCAGAAGTAACACCTGAATCCTGCTGGGTATTGCTCAAAACACGAACACGCAAAAAATCTACCTTTCTATCAATAAATGACTCAATTTATTCTTATCCAACAAAGCTTATTTTTTAAATATTTTGTAATTACAAATATATTTCCCATACATGAATACATTTATTAGGTTATTGCTATTGTTACTGTTATTGTTATTGCTATTGTCATTGTTTTGGGACCACATCTCATGTAACCCAGTAGACCTGATGTGCCTGAAATCAAACCTGGGACACTAAAACTTACTTGCAAGACATGTGCCTTACTGTTTAAAATACTTCTTAGCCTAATTATCATTGAATTTTCAGGGCTATTGTACAGTGGGTAAGGCACTATACTTGTGTGCTGCTAACCTGGGTTTGATCATTGGCATTCGATCTGGCCCCCACAATAATCAGAAGTGATTTCTGAATACAAGGCCAGAATTACCTTCTAGACATTCTGAAAAATAAAATAAGTCTCAAATAAATTTTATACCATGTATGTTGACTATTTGGGCTGTAAGTTTATCTTTTGTGCCAATGGAATCTACAAAGAATTTAGAAATTTATGGCTGTTTTAGATGATAACTCTATTAATATTGTGCTACGATATTTATAACTGCTACTGCTTTGCATATACACTTTAATTTGTTTACTAACATACCTACTTACTTATTATTATGTAACTCATTATTATGTAAGCTAATTAATCGAATTTGTTGTCAACAATATACATGTCAGCTTTAATGCATATATTTTAGTTCATTTAAAATGATTAGCAAATATTCTAAAATTTTACATTTGTCTATTATGTAAAGTAATATTTCAACAATAAGTCAGGGTTATAAATATCTAGCAGATAAAAACATTTTAAAATCATACTCTATAACTTCTATTCAAAGGTGTTTTCTGCTTTATTTTTCTCTAGAAAGGAAAGGGATTGTGAAGTAGCTAGTTTTTAACACTTGTCATTTAAAAAGACAGAATTATAGCCAAATAGGTTCAAACTTGATTCAACTTCAACTTGGAGACATCTGTCATATATTAGCATTCATTCCTAAAACCATCTAGAAAGAGCTACAGGATTAAAAAGTAAGGATATATACCAAGTATCTTATAATTATTTCAAAGAAAATAAGGTTTTTTACATCAAAAATAATTATAAATTAGTATCTGAAATAGATCATCCAATAGAATTAGTCCCAAAACTCTTTGAGATGACATTTATATCTCTATGTTTTAGTTTATTTATCTTAAAATAATTGATGCTTTATTTACATTGCAAGAAAAGAGTTAATAATTCCACAATCTACTATTTTTCAACTTTTTAAATATGTTATAATTAGAATATCTTTTATTATTTTTCAAAGCTATTTGAGATCTATATATTTACAGAGTAGTTCTATGAGACTAAGGAAGCAAATGTAAGCATTTCATAATCTCAGACATATAAATCCAGAATATTATTTTTAGAATGAGTTATTTTCTGTGAATTCATGGCCTAGAATCAATAGCTTGATCTATGACACAGTGAACTGTTTTTGTAAGATTTTAATTGATTTATGGACAGATAACATGAGGTTAGCTATAAAGTAATGACACAAACAGGGCTATCATAGGTCAAAGAGCAAAAGATAGTCTGTGCACTATAAATTATATTAGAACATTGGTAACTTGATCAAGGATTCTTGTATGATTATAAGTAATATTTAAAATGCTCATATTAATAACTATTGAAATACTTTTAGACAGTTGAAATATTTAACATGATAATTTCTGACTTGTATTAAGCTAACCTTTGTACCTATTCTGTTTTGATGGTCAGATTTTTTAAATTGTAAATTATTTTTGGTCATATTAACTTTATGTGACTTAGTCATTTGTGTTTTTTTGGTCTACAATTGATGTCTGTATCAAAAAGTTTTATTGTAACTTTCTATAACATTCTGTGTTCTTGCTATTTTCAAGAAGATATGAGCAATGCCCTCTATATTAAGTAAAAATTATTAGCTAAACTATGCTCACACTTTATAATTTGTACTTCTTTGTGAATACTTTTCAGAGTATGTATTCCACTTGAAATTTTTTTTTTGGTGTGTGTGTGTGGTTTTTGGGTCACACCCAGCAGTGCTCAGGGGTTACTCCTGGCTCCATGCTCAGAAATTGCTCCTGGCAGGCACAGGGGACCATATGGGGCACCAGGATTCGAACCAATGACCTTTTGCATGAAAGGCAAATGCATTACCTCCATGCTATCTCCCAGGCCCCTCCACTTGAAATTTTAATATGAAATTCACACACACTGCAATGGAAAACCTTAATTGTGTATTTTGGACTACAATAAAAAAAAGCAACATCAATTAAACAGGATGCTAATCTTCCTGTTTTGGGAGTTGCACACATGCCAGTGATCAGGGTTATTTCTCAGAAATCATTGCTCGAATGTACTGAGGACCATATGAAATGCCAGAGATTGAACCCAGATTATCTGCATGTAGGAAGTTCTCTACTCACTGTACATTTTTCCAGCTTCCAAGGTATTTTTAAATTTTCCAAATTTAGTTTAGTCCTATTTCATTTAAATGATTTATATTTATGTATATTTGTATTATATATTCTTATATATAGTATACATATTTTAAAATATATTTAAATGATTAAATTTTATATTATTGCTTAAAATACCCAACGCAGGATTTCTTAATAAAAATGTGTTTCAAAGTGATTTTATTCATTATTATTTAGTAATATATACCAATATTGAATTACATGGCTTTACTAAATTTAGTTTTATTATTTTTTATTCAAAGAAATAGAATATACCTATATCATTTAGGACAAAATTTATATTAATATCAAATATTAATGAGGTGTTTGGTAAACATGGACCAATTATGTTTGAGATATATGAGAAATTTAAAACAATCTCCTTTTTCATATTCCCAAATGAAATTCTCCATATTTTGATAAAAGCCATTTTCTCATCCAAGGAGGTAATTTATCTGTTTCTGAAATAAGAAGTTCGACAAGGACAAAATTTAGAGAAACAAAAGCAAAGGAATGTAGGTATTTGTAATGCATGTGCTTTCTTACTGTTAGTATGAATAAAAAACAGTATTTTCTCTTTCACAAAAATAAAACCAGGGAGCTTTGATTTTATAATAAATAAATGATTATATATATATTATATAGCATATAACAGTGACTCTTATTTTGTTGAGAGGAATTTTTGTCTTTTTAGTCTTTGTACTTCCTTATGCTTGAAGTACCACTGACTTTTATCTATCAAAGCAGGGAGATTACATTTAGAAAAAAGCAGTCTTACTGCTTTAAAATTGTGTATACTCTGTATAGTACTGTTGAGGATATATATTTTCCACAAGAAATGGAAATAACACCAGTTAGTATATTTTTAAAGATTATATAAGTTTTATAAGTTATATTTAGGTATACTGTACTTTATGAGATATTAAATTAGAACATATGAATAATGTCTGTGGAATAAAATTTCAGTCATAGTGAATAGGATAATTCATTTGATATTCTTTAATTTTTGTCCCAGAATCTCACAGATTCTAATCACATATATTAGTTAAAAACAATATTTGAGAAAAGTGCTGCCTTTGTAATGACTTGATTACATTGGAAAAGCATGTCTAAATTTTTCCAGGATTCTAATTTAATAGAATTACTATCCCATCAGTAATCCATTAATTTTGCTAAAATATGTTATACCGTAATCATAATACACAAAGAAGTCTTCATAAAAAGAAAGCAAGATTAAAACATTTACATTACTTTTAGCTTATTTTATGAAACCTCAATCTACTAATAATTTAACATATACTTATTTAAAATTATGTGAATTAACTAAACTGTAAAAAATATCTACAAACATCTCATTTTTTACTATCCCCCTTTATTTATAATGTTCCTATACTAGGTTTTACAATAGAGGATATTATTTTCTCTATTTATAGAAATATTTATTATTTAAGGTTCTAGAATAACTAAATTGTACTCAAGTAAAATACAAATTGGTTTTTACTTACAAACCACATTTGCAAGTGCATTTCATCTAAAAACTTACAATAAAGGAATCTCTTTAGGGTCCCTGATTTTGAAAATAAAAGGGTGGGATAATAGTTACTTGTCAATTCAAGCAAGGTATTATGTCATAAAGACAAAAATAATCTCAAAAATAAATCATCTGGAAAGAATTAAAATCTCTCCTTAAGGAGCCGGAGTAATAGCACAGTGATAGGGCATTTTCCTTGCACGCAGCTGATCCAGGAAGGACCTCGTTTCCATTCCTTACGTTCCATATAGTTTTCCAAGCCTTTAGCAATTTCTGAGCCCATACCCAGGAGTAATACCTGAGGATCACCAGGTGTAGCCAAAAAACCAAATAAATAAATTAATTAATAATAAACAATTAAATACAGTCAAAATAAAATATCTCCTTGAGAGCAATGCTGCTAGTCTACAGTAGCCCTATAGAGACAGTACTGGAATTAATGCTTACAATTAATTCTCCAGTCTCCCTCTTATCTTTTGCCAGACTATAAATTTTTAAAAGTATTATGAAACCTAGAATTTAGAAATTTGATGACAGAAATATGGTCTCTTGAAGTCATAGACAGAAAACTGATCATTGAAACTGATCATTGAATCATTAAGAAATAGAATGTTCTAAGAGATAAATATATATATATAATATTATTTGGAAAATTTCTATCTGAATTATTTCAGAATTTTTTCTTTGTTTTTTTGTTTGTTTGTTTGTTTGGGGGCCACATCCAGTAGTGCTCAGGGTTTACTCTTGTTCCCGAACACAGAGATCACGCCTGGAGTGTTCAGGAATTGTCTGTGTCGCTGGAGATCGAACCTGTTATTCACTTGCAAGGCAAATGTCTGACTCCCAGTGCTATTACTCTGGCATTCTCTCAGATCTTTATTCAGAACAAATATCCTAGAGCTGTATAAAAGAAGATTAAATGATTCTAGTTTAGTCAATATCAAGAATTGGGCATGAGATATATACAATGAATAGGACATTGATCCAAGTCTGATTCCTGGCACACTACAATATTGCCTAACCTCTACTAGGATGAGCCCTGAGTACAGAGCAAGAAATAAGTATTGAATACCTCTAGATATGATTCCAAAACAACATACTATTAAGAGTTTTGTTCAATTGACTAAGTGCTATGAAAAATTACACGACAAAATTAATATTATTCATATATCTCTTAAAGAAATATAAAAATAGGTGACTTGTTTAGGATTATGAGATTTAATTTCAGTTTATGTATATTCTAAAAGCAGAAATTAGAAAGATGGTATTGTTTGTTATCTATTTCTTCCTTTAGTTCATGAGAAATAAATCTATTTTAGTCAATCATAAATAAGTAATTTCCTAATTATCTTGATTCTAGGATGACTGAGTGTATTGAGACATACTTTTTTCTCTAAGGGTTGTAATTGGGTCACATATGTTTGCAGTCTGGCCTTATGTCTAGCCTTGCACTCAGAGATAATTCCTGACCATGTTGCCAGAGAGGTGTAAGCTGTTAGTATAATATCAAATGCCTTACATCTTGTAATATATCCCTGTCCCCCAAAATTTAGATTGCTTCTCTTTATTTGCTATGGTGGTGGTGGGGTATAACTGGCACTAGTTGGGGTGTAGCTTATTTTCAAACTATATATTTATATTTGTAGAGATGTTCTTGTTATTTTGTTTAAAGAAAGTTTATGGAAGGGAAGTTGGATGCTCTGAACTGATTTACAATGCTTGGTTGTAATAATATTTAAGAGTAATTAAGTGTATTTACAGAAAGATTCTAATATGTATAGAGAAGTTTATGAAAAATTGTGATATGTATAAGATATGGAAAAAGCTGATTGTTCTGAGAATGATGTATACAATTTAAACTTCGATGCGTTGAATTCTGATCTGAGGTTCCAGTCTCTGGCAGAGAAAAGTAAAAAAAAAATTTGTAACTTTTCTCATTTTTCATGTTTTGTTTTATTTTAAAGACAGAGTGGGAATGTAAGGTGAGACTTCTTACAATCCTGAACAAAGGTGTTCCCTCTTCCCTGTAACCTCTTCCTTTGATATGTAAAAGTGAACTGAAGAGTACTTTTGTTTCTCTGCAGCTTCCCCCTCCTGATACGGGGAATTGGTTTGAAGAGAGAAAGAGAGAGAGAGAGGAGAGAGGGAGAGAGAGAGAGAGAGAGAGAGAGAGAGAGAGAGAGAGAGAGAGAGAGAGAGAGAGAGAGAGAGAGAGGAGAGAAAGAGGAAAGACGGGAGAAAGAGGAGAGAGAGGAGAGAGAAGAGAGAGAAGAGAAAGAAGAGAGAGAAGAGAGAGAGGAGAGAGAGAAAGAGAAGCCATGAAGTAAAAAGCAGACTTTCTCCGATGAATCCCTTTCCTAATAGGCTTGGTATTATTTCTCTGCCACTACCCTGCTTCATGGGACCCATCTGCCTCAGGAGTTAGAAGCATGGCCTCTTGCCAGGATTGGTAGTAGCTCAAGAAAAGAGAATTAATGATACAAATACACCAAAAGCATTATTTCATGTTTGTGAAAATAACAGAAAGGGGAGGGTAGAATCATACCAGTTATTCAATCCTGGCAGTGAATTAGGTTATCCAAAGATATTTTAAAATTACAAGGTCTGGGTTTTACCCAGAAATAATAAACACACTTTCTGGGGAAAAAAAAAAAAAGAAACATGGGGTGTGTGGCAGTCTTACCACTGGTGAATTTTTATTTTACATTGGGGGTCATACTCCATAGATGTGAATAAGAGGTCAAGATATTAGCATGGTTTCAGTTCTGTTGAGATCAATTTCTTGGTTTAGGACTGCTGTCTTCTCTTTGTTTTCACATGATTAAAAGAACAAAAGAGCACTGTGCTCTCTTCCTGTTCCGTAGCCTTCATGTAAGGGAATCTCCAAACGTAAGGGAAACTTCAAATGTGCAACACTTCTGTGATCTAATTTTCTCCCAAAAAGCTTGCTTCCAATGTCATTAAAAATGACATTACAGTGCATGCATTTTGTGGTTCTTTCCATATTGCAAGGTTAGTAGCTTTTCTGCTTTCTTAGAGTAGTTTCTAGAATTTTATTTTAAAAATCACTGACTAATGATTTCAGTATGCTTACCCTCATTTTAATTTGTATTTTTCAATCAGTCATGGCCTGAATATTTGTTCAGTGATTAACTTCTTCATGTTTCAGTTCAATAATGGAGCCTTCCAGTATGCCTGGATAAAATAAAATAATGTATGCTAAGATCTTTGCCAACTGTCTAATGCCAAGTAAGTAATTAATTAATAGATGATAGTATAATTGTGGAATATGAGATATAAACATATGAGGAGTATTTGAAAAAAAAACAGCTAAAATATTCATATTACACATGCAATTCTAAGCACTTAATGTAAATTTACTTAATCCTTATAGCATCCATAGACACTAAAAGTATTATCATCAGTGTTTTCTAAAGACAGTGCAGAGATCTATAATGATTATATAACATACCTAAGGTTTAGTTTGTTAATGATGAAACAAAGGTTAGAATTTATGCTATACATGAGCCAGTTCATGCCTTACTTTTACACTTCCTAATGAAATATAGAACAATAAAAAATGTTGATATAAGTCATGCACTAATAAGTCAATAATTAGCCCATTTTTCTCAATGAAGCATTCTTTTTATCTTCTATTGAGTTCTTTGCCTAGAGCAGGGTATGCTTAATGAACTATTGAATGAGTGAGTACCTGTTTATGAATCATATATATATATTTAATTCTGTTTTAATTGTTTTCAATGATGATTACCATAAACAATATCAGGAACAAGTCATCTGTCAAAGGATATGATTAAGTGCCATGAATGGAAGCTAGCATGACGTTAACAGCAGGAAGATCACAGCAAATACATCTATTTTACCAGTGATTTCTCTTGTTATATAGAGGAACAAGCATTAATACAGCGTATGAATTCCTAATCACTATGCTCATTGCCCTCTTTCTAATAATAAATGCTGAACTATTTGCCCAAATTTCTATACAATTGCTAAATAGTAACAGTGAGCCAATTATTTATGATTAACACAAAAATCTCAATATTCTTCAAATAAATTCAAGATTTCAGAACTACTTAATTTATAGTTTATTGGGTATTTTGAGACCATAAAATAACATTATTTTTTATTTTTATTATTATTATTTTATTCTTATTTTAATAAGTTAATATCATTTAAATATTTTTGTCTGAACATATATCAGGTAATGCAAGCTTAAACACTGATAGATCCCAGATTTCCAACCTGTTAACAAAAATCAGTATTCAGGGCAGGCATATTTTAAGCCTCTATGAGGAAGACAAACACAATAATATTTCATTTATGCTAGTTCGACATAAAATAGATGAGCTCATGCAATGATTGCATTATTCTGTTTTTAAAAATCCAGATACATATTAGTATGCAAGTATTTTTATTCATAAAAGTTAAAACAATATTAGTAGTTTTCAATTTGAATTCCATATAACATTTATCTTGATTCTTGGCAAGCTACTCAATCTCTACTGTCAATAAATATTCATGTTTTAATTTCCTCAAACTAAAATTTAAGACAACAGATTTATTTCAAAGTATGTATCGACAGTTTCCTTCTTTTATAAACACAGAGAAAAAAATTTTTTCACTCACCCTTTGCTCTAAACCATTTGCAACATCAAACATAAAAATGTGAATTTCAATTCTTTCCAATATAACCTAAAGAGATATTTAGTCTAATTAGTGCTCTGCAGGCAGGATTGCAAATATTAATGTCTTTTGGCTTGTATAAAAATGGATTTAGAAAAGTCATGTGATGAAGCAGTTTTTAAAAAAAAATGGCAAAAACATTTTAAAGCAACTTTAATTTTGGCTTAATACTAGGTGAACAAACAAGTGGTGTCAAAGATACATACAAAATATGTTTTTGGAAAAGTGAAAGTAACTACATATCTCTCCAAATCCTTTTGATTCAAGCCATTCATTTGTTGGTTACTGAGTCTCTGGCAATGTTGGCAACTTTACAAGCCAAAAATGTGTAGGGATTGTGGTGCTATTACCTTTTATCACAAACCATGAAATATGCTATAACAGCCCTCACTTCTATATAAATAAATTGCTTGCAGTATCAGATATATATTTCTGTATTCTTTGTAATCCTATACAAAGGGTTCTAGAGCAAAACCTACGTACTTGTTGACCAGGATCTGTATTTGTCCATTATATTTAATGACAGGTGATCTTCATAAAATATATGAGAAGAGATACTGTAATCAGAATTAAGTCCTTTATAAAATTTAACTTTTTCATGATGTATTAGGAATGTGTTTGGGTTGTATATTAGTAGATTGCCATCTTTCTTATTAACCATTTTGAACAAATTACTTAGCTTGTAGAACATTGTGTTTTTCCAAAGGATAGCCATAAAACCTATGGGCTATTTCTCAGGTTTTTTTGAGAGGGAAAGTTTTTCACTTAATTATGTGAAACTCTGTACAAGTGAAACAATGTCTTATTTATGACGTTTGTTAATATTGTTTCTACTAATGTACCTTGGTTCTAGAAATATGTAAAATTTATTATTCTATAAAATTAAAGAAAATTTAATATTTCCAAACACAGCAAACATTGTCAGTCAACAACATAGTAACTATCTTTATCTAATTCCCACATTTATAAAATTAATAAACTATTATCCTTCAAAGTCTTTCTGCATAAAGGTAAAAAATATTAAATGTATATGCCAATCCCATTTTGAGTCACCTTACTTTACTATCTTACATTATAGCTACTCTTGCTTTTCTTTCTTTTTGTTTTTAGAGCATATCCAGCATTGCTCAGACCCAGCTATACTCAGGGTCTACTTCTGGTTTTATGCTTGGCATTCTTTGTAATGCTAAGGGGATGGATTATATACCATGCTGGAGATCAAACCAGAGTTGTCAAGAAAAGTGACTTACCTTCTATATAATTTCTCTGTCTGTCTACATTTGTATTTTAATCTGAGTTTCTCATATCTGGGTGGACAGTGTAGAATAGAATTTTGTACATAAGTACCATAAATATTTTAATACTGTAATTTAAAAGTACATATTAATTAGAACATAGCAGTAATGTTTGAAATGTTGAATTTATATTATAGTATTCAAAATACTCAAGTATGTTTATCTAAATACAATAAGTTACTTCAAGCATTATGATATACCTATTGAAATGAGGAAGTGGAAGTGCTAAAGCTTTATGAAAGAAATTAATTTAAAAATATTAATTCTGGGGCCCGGGAGATAGCATGAAGGTAAGGCATTTGCCTTTCATGCAAAAGGTCATCGGTTTGAATCCCAGTGCCCCATATGGTCCCCCGTGCCTGCCAGGAGCGATTTCTGAGCATGGAGCCAGGAGTAACCCCTGAGCACTGCCGGGTGTGACCCCCCCCCCAGCAAAAAAAAAAAAAAGAAAAAATATTAAGTCTATTATTGGCTGTTATTCTTGGTGTTGAAAGTCCTCTGAAGAGTGCTCAGGTCATCCTAGAATGCCACCTGTTATTTTTCAACCAACTGGGCCAGTGGTTTTGTACAAGAATCTAAGGATATGATGCTGAATGAAATCTGCTGGGAATATATGGATCACCCTAGTTATTCTATGCTACTTTAGGGTTGCTACTGAAAATAGTTCAGTGTTCAGTGGTAACAAGAAATGCTGGGTCAGGAGTATTCTAGGCATGTGCCCTACTGTCTTCTGCCCCTAGTTTTGAATTTAAAGGTTTGATCTTTCATATTTGATTTATGTTTGAGATATCTAAATAATAAAATAATGCATTTTAGAAAGTTGGAGACATGGGGTCAGAGCAATAGCACAGTGCTAGGGTGTTTGCCTTGCATACTGCTAAAGCAGGAAGGATCGGGTTCAATTCCTGGCATCCTATGTGGTCCCCCAAGCCTTACAAGAGTGACTTCTGAGTACAGAGCCCAGGAATAACCAGGTATGATCAAGAAAACCCAACTTTCACAAAAAAGAAAGATGGAGGCAGAGTGGTAACACAGTGGGGAAGGCATTTGCCTGGCACACACCTGATCCATGTTCAATTTCTAGCATCCCATGTTCTTCACAGCTGACAGAATAATTTCTGAGTACAGAGCCAGGAGTAAACCCTGAGCACCACTGACTGTGGCCCAAAATCAAAAGAAAAAAAGTGAAGCATAATAGTTAAGAAGGAAGGGAAAGAAAGAAAGAAAGAAAGAAAGAAAGAAAGAAAGAAAGAAAGAAAGAAAGAAAGAAAGAAAGAAAGAAAGAAAGAAAGAAAGAAAGAAAGAAAGAAAGAAAGAAAGAAAGAAAGAAAGAAAG
>PVKC010005844.1:0-32202 GCA_004027635.1 Crocidura indochinensis | reverse complement strand
CTTATTCAAAGAGCATACAAGGAGGTGACCTTAGGACACAAATATCAATATAGCATCTCTGTCCTGGAAAGAACCTAGCAATCATTTTCTGAGCACTTAGCAGCATGGTCTGACCCTCCCATAACACAGAACAAATATAAATTGTAATCAATAGCATTAATTTGCAAGCATTTCAAATTCTTGAAATGCATAAATACTCTCCATCACAAGGTTTGGGTAGACAATAATTTGAAATCCTAGTTTCCCTTTCTTCATTATTTACGGTTAGTAATAAACATCATTTATTTTTTCCTACTCCTGCTTGGTGGTAACTTTTATCATGGCATCACACTGGGTTCTGTAACACATTTTGCATGCTACATATCAAACTTGTTAAGTAATTTATTGCATCTGGATCACAATAAAATCTATTTCACTTAAAATTTTGATATATTTGGGTTTAACAATAAAGATATCAGAGTAAGAATAATAATAAATTAAAATAAAGGTTTAAATATAGAAGCTTTAAATATTTTAATGTCTAATTATACAGTTAGGAGCAATTAAACACTAATTCAAATAGAGGATGTTACAAATAGTTTAATGGCATGGTTATATAAAAGCAAGTAAATATCAATTTAACTGTAAAAATATAGTTACTAAAAAACTGTGATTTTAAAGTCTACATAATGTATATAATATGACTATACTTTAAAATTAAATATGTAAATACATATTTATTGTGCATTTTTTCATGGAAAGCATGCAGAGATAATGTATGAAGAACTGATGGTAGCGTAACAGAAATCTTGCCTCTGAAAATGTAATTTGTAAAGATTAATTTTCTAAAAATATTCTGAACTACAAATGGAGTCAACCTTTGAAAAATTATTTACTCATGCTAAGAAAATATTCCCCCACAAAAGTGGGTTTTTATGTATTAGAAAAAGATTAGTACCCACTTTTATTTTCAGTGGAAAATTGGAATTGCAATCTCCATCACTTTATTTTCATTTTGTCTTCTTTGTTAAAAAAAATGCAACAGAATAACGGACGCCGTTTAAGATTATTCATATTTTGGGGATATGACATGGTAGGTTTATAAATGTGATAAAATAGATTTTATTTCAAATATTTAAGAACAATTGAAATCTTTAAAAAGGACTGTATTAAAATATTATATGAACATTATAAGATAAAAATTTTGCTTTAAATGGTTAAAATATAGAGACCAATAATAGATTGAGTAAATTAGCAGGTTAATGCATTATAGTTTATAAAAAAAAGTTGAAAATATTTTACTAGGAAGCATATATCAGAAAGCATTTCAAGAGCACAATAAACTGAAAGGCTGGTAAAATTTGAAGCTTAATTTTATTTCAATTTCGTTATTATTTGGGGGTTATCACAACTAGCAGTGCTCAAAGATTACTCTAGGCAGTTTCCATTTTTAATATGTGTTAAAAGGCCAGTTTCAATTTTTCAAATAGGTTATGCAATACACAGTAAGCAAAAATGTTATCACTTACATTAAAGTAAATAATTTTGATTAAAACATAAGTATTAATGTTTAAATACAAATATTTATTTATATTTATTTACTTATAAAAATTAAAATACATTAAATATTAGAAAATAAGTATAAATGATAAAAATAGCATATATTAGAAGGGAAAAGATGTTGGCAATGGCTTCCAGGTGATTTTAACTTGAAGTAAATAAAAACTCCAGAACAGTTCCACAGATGAAGTGTATGAGAGTAACCAGATCACATTTCTAAGACAGTGAGCGATAACCCAGTGAAATTCCTAACAATAAGAAGTTCAAGAGTATAGACCCAGAAGTTTAAGGGGTATTACGATAGATGGAACAGTTATGGTAATGTGAAAAAATAACCCCACAGTGGGATAAAACTTTACCCACATTCACACACACACATAAACATACACACAAACATACATATACACACACACACACACACACACACACACACACACACACACAAGAAAGATTCTGTAGGAGACTTGACTGAGATTTTTTTTAGGGACTTAACTCACATTTTCATCAAGCAGGGTGAATATGTGAACACAGATAGGATGTTGATCCACCAGTTATCATGTATGATATGGGCAAAAAACTTCAAAGCTGACCATAAAGGCCATTACCAACTGAAAGCAAATTTGAGCAAATGAAGCCTTTGACAAAGACATGGATAAGAGATCTTATCTAAGGAACAAGGTCACAAGTGATCAGAGTCAACAAAAACACAATGTCATAGACTGTAGAATTAGTGAATGTTGAGACTTAGATTACTGCATAAGTATCAACAAATCAGCAGTAGTCAGAATAAAATACTGTAAGAGCCATCAAAATAATTTCTGATGGTAAATGAAAAGAAAAGTTTGTAAGTACTCATAAACTATATAATTCTCATATAATATCCAAGTGACAAGTGTGAGTTTATTTAATGGCCCAAAGAAAATAAAGGAACAGTGTTTCAACAAAAAAGATACATTATGTGAATAATTGCAATGTCACTTCATTGAATGAAAAAGTATGGTGGATGAACTGAAAAATTTACAGAATGGAAATAGCTGTAGAGTGATAGAAGACAGAGAATGATTCAGAAGATAACATGCAGGGCCCAGGAGATAGCATGGAGGTAAGGCATTTGCCTTTCATGCAAAAGGTCATCAGTTTGAATCCCGGTGCCCCATATGGTCTCCCGTGCCTGCCAGGAGCAATTTCTGAGCATGGAGCCAGAAGTAACCCCTGAGCACTGCCGGGTGTGACCCAAAAACCAAAATAAATAAATAAATAAATAAAAATAAAAAATAAAAAAAAGAAGATAACATGCAGGAAAACATCAAATAGAGAACAGAAGAGACTAAAAGATGGAAACAAAATAAAGATAGTATCAGTGACTTATAAAATAAATTTGAAGGTAATAATTCAGGGGCAGGAGTGGTGGCGCAAGCAGTTAGGGTCTGCCTTGCCAGTGCTAGCCTAGGATGGACCGCAGTTCGATCCCTGGCATCCCATATGGTCCCCCATGCCAGAAGCAATTTCTGAACGCATAGCCAAGAGTAACCCCTGAGTTTCATCAAGTGTAACTCCCCCAAAATGTAATAATTCAAATGATTATAGATCATTATAATAGGCTATAGAAATTCTAGGGAAAGAGGAAAGTGGGGAATCAGGAAGAATTACTGTTCAAAGAAGTTAAAGTTGAGTAATGTCTCAATCATAACTAAATCATGAGGTTGAAAAACTGTAGTAATGGCACTTGGTTTGTACACTATAACCCAGGTTCAACCTTGTTATCCATATGGTCCACTAAGGCCACCAGTAGCAATTCACAAAAAATTTTTTACAGAGCCAATAGAAAGGCCTGAGAACCAATCTGATGTGATCTAAACAACAACAAAAAATAACTTTTGTTCTGAACGAAAACGTTCAGTGTTCCAAATATAAGAAATCCAAATTGAAGAACTTCAAGTAAAATTGCAATTGAAATGAGAACAATGATTGAGAGACTTATGGGAATAATATGATATAAGAAGTTACATATAAAGAAATCTCTATAAGGCTCGCAAAATCTCTATCAAATGAAACTCTAGGAAGGAGAAAATGATTACACATAACAAGCAAGTTAGATGAAATAAGTACCACAACAAAATTGTTGTTTCCAGTTAAGTTACATTTCGGATTCAAGGGAATGATGGAATAATTTATGGTGTAACAGTAGGAAAAAATTCTCACATCTAAGCTAGATTTTCTGAGGCATCTAAACATTCTCATAAGAAAATTTGTAAACACCAAAACAATCCAAGTTTTTATAAACAATTGCTAACGACTTCCTTCAGAGCAATCATTGCTCTAAATGATAATGGAATGTCAATAACCATAAAAAAATTTAGAAGAAATAAATACAATTTTATTAATGCAGCATCACTTACAGAGTTATTCAGAGTTGAGTTTTAAATATATAATGTTCCAGCAACAATACCACTCCAGGTGTCAACTTCCCTTCATAAATGATCTTAAGTTCCTTCAATTATCCCCCACCCCCAGTCTGTCCTATGGACAGGCATTTTAGTTTACCTGGGTTTTGTTTGTTTGTTTGTTTGTAGGTTTGGAGGGGGCACACATGGCGATGGATAGGGGTTATTCCTGGCTATGCTCTCAGAAATCGCTATGGCTTGGGAAACCATTTGGGATGCAGGAGATCAAATTGAGGTTTGTCCTGGGTCAGCTACATGCAGACCAAACACCATACCAATGTGCTATTACTCCAGCCCTGAATTTGCCTGTTTTTAACCCTTATTTTCATCTGTTTTTCTCCCCCTCTGTGCTATTTCTTTTGTTCTCCTCACGATGCTGTGAGGAGATGTTGGCAGTGACCACTTAACCATTACATTCCCTCTTGCAGTTACTTTATATATTACATATAATTTATAGGATCTTGTATTTATCCTACTGCCTTATTTAATTTAACTTGCTGCCTTACAGTTCCTGTTGCAGCAAATTGAATGATTGTATCTTTTCTTAAATCTGCATAATACTCCACTTCATATATCACATCTTAATGCTCCAGTAAAATTCCTTCCAAACAATCATTTATATAAATATATAATGTAAATAACTGCTAAGAAAACTTAGACAAAAGGAAATGTTCATAATTATATGACTTCACTAAATTTAAATAAGCTGAAAACATTAACCAATCAAATATCAGAAAGGAAGCTAAAACGATAAAACATTCAGAACAAAAAAAACTACACATTCAAATAGGAACACTATTGAGTAATTAAAATTTGTAATTTAGATTTATTTACATTCACTGTTCTAGCTTTGACAAAAGTTATGCAATTGATGATCATCCAGGCTGAGGGTTTTGTTTGTTTGTTTGTTTTGCTTTGGTTTTTGGATTTTTGGGTCACACCAGGCAGCACTCAGGGGTTACTCTTGGCTTTATACTCAGAAATCACTCCCGGCAGCCTTTGGGGACCAAGCAGGATGCCGGTATTTGAACCACCTTCCTTCTGCATGCAAGACAAATACCTTAACTCCATTACATCTCTCCTGCCCCCAGGCAGGTATTTTGATTTAAACACTACCATAGTACTAAAAGCAAACAGAAATGTAACTTAAAAAAAGAAATTATATCTCTAATTTATTATAGATTTTATTAGAGATTCTAATTTATTAGAATATCTCTAATAAAAGTTAATACAAGTATCAACAAACATAAATGAAGTAAATTAATCAATAGGGATAAATTTTATATAATATACTTCAGTGCTATTTGTCTGAGGACACAATGATCATAAATGTTTAAATTGATTAAATGAATACACCATAGTAACAAAAGAAAATATCCAACTAATATATAAGAAGAACATTTAAAACCTTTGAAGAGCTGAAATAGCCAAATATAATAAAATCCTTATCAAAATATGTATATAAGAGATATATCTCAATATTAATGAACATATAAAATAAGTATAGTATACCACCATTGCCACTGGAGTAAAATGGATGTCTTTCTTGAGGTTAGACATAAGGAAATAATACTTTCCCTTCCATTATACAGCATTGTTTATTTGGATGAAGCTCTCATGGAAACTGCATCATTCCATTACAGTGATCCTCACCCAATTATTGCTCCTCCTATAAATAAACAACTAATAAATAATGAAGGAGCTATTTATATGCTGGTTTATTCCAGCAAACCATTTTATTATCCAATTTTAATTGGATAATAAAATTATTTTCAACAGGGGCCCGGGAGATAGCATGGAGGTAAGACGTTTGCCTTTTATGCAAAAAGGTCATTAGTTCGAATCCCGGTGCCCCATATGGTCCCCCGTGCCTGCCAGGAGCAATTTCTGAGCATGGAGCCAGGAGTAACCCCTGAGCACTGCCGGGTGTGACCCAAAATAAAAAAAACAAAAAAATTATTTTCAACAAATTATGTTGGAAAAAACTGGATAGGCATAAACAATCACCCCCAAAATTATTTCAGTCTAACACTTCATGCATGAATGAGCTTAAAGTGACCTAAATTTTGAGTTTAAATGAAACCCAAAGAAGAGAAAAACAAAATTTTCAGAATATAAACAAATGTATTTTCAATGATCTGATTATATTTTGAAGAGAATGAAAACATAAATAAATAGTACTATATCAAAGTACATTAATATTTATTGAGTACACTACACTTGAGTAACATAACAAGAAAGCCTAAAAATGTGAGTAAATACTTGCATAAAATAACTCAATTAAAGGCTAAAAACTAAGATATATATAAAGCACACATAAAACTTTACAACAAATAATTCCATAAAAGTAGGGATAGATGATAACATATTTTAATAAAGGAATCAATAAGCATATTAAAAAGATATACTTCAAATAAATTTTTTTTGTTTTGTTTTGTTTTTTGTTTTTTCAGGTCACACCCAGCAGTGCTCAGGGGTTACTCCTGGCTCCATGCTCAGAAATTGCTCCTGGCAGGCACGGGGGACCATATGGGGCACCGGGATTCGAACCGATGACCTTTTGCATGAAAGGCAAACGCTTTACCTCCATGCAATCTCCCGGGCCCCTCAAGTAAATTTTTAATGGACTAGCATTTTATAACTATGAGAATCACATATATCGAGACCAAAACCATCTAGTGTAGGTGTTGAAATGTTGAAGAAAATGTCATCAGATTCAGGCTTTATATAAACCAGTATGGATTTTGAATATAAGGACATTATTCCAGCAAGCCATCAATTATACTTTTTTTAAAGAAATAATTATTTTTGTGACCTATGTGAATTACAAGTCTTTCACAGTTTTATTTAAGGTACATAATGACAATGAATTAGGGACATCCCCACCATCAGTGTTGACCTCCCTGCTCTCCTGTTCCCAGCATGCATCCCATAACTCCTTCCTTTGCTCCCTGGACTGCTTGTGTAACAGGTCTCCTTTGAACAGCTTGTTGTAGATTTGGTATCTTGAGTCTATTGTTGTTGACTTTGGGTTTGGTACTTAGGTTTGATCATATTTTATTTCCACTCATTGTTCATGAGACTATTTGTTCCTGGTAACATTCACTTTTTTTCTGCTCAGTTTATGAGGCAGAAACAGATGATTCAAATTCTGTGGTTCTTGGGGTGGAGTGGAATAAAGATAGAAAGAGTCCATTTAGAAGCTATAAATATCAATTTAAAAGAAGAAAGGAAAAAAAGAAAAAACAACACTGACTAAGAACACAACAACCCTTGATGAAGTAGCACTTCTAGAACCATAAAGAAAAACTCTATCCTAAACTTCATCCTATGACCTGTGCAAATACTAAGATTTCTAGTTACAGAGGACAGACTTTTGTCAATCACAAATGAGCAGAACATTTCCTGGCAACATAAAAAGACCTTGAGTTTCAATAATGAGCATATTTGGAGCCTGTAGTGATTTCCATGACAGTATGCTTCAGGGGTGGAGAAACCCTGTATCTCAAGGGAATTCTAACATCCACAATACTGACTGCACCTATGCAAAAAAAGAAAAAAAAAAGAAAAAGAAAACCCACAAAATCTTGCCAAACCAGCCCTCCTATAATTCTTTCTTCTGGGGAAATAGCGGTGAAGGGGGTGTTTACATGTGGAGGTTGAGCCCGTGCTACCATCCTCTGCTTTCCCCTATCACCTGTGGTTGCCAGAGGCCTCTTCAATTATAATTTTTGATACAACTATCCCCAAACAGATAAACATTAATTCTTGAAAACATATTTCAATATCTATGCTCATAGTAGTAGTAAATACAATAGACAGTATAAAGAAACGGTCTAAATGTTCTATATATTACACATTGCCAACCCATTCTATGTATTACATTTTGCCTACCCATGCCAATCCCTGTATCCCATAAAGTCACTTATGCACACTAGGAGTGATTTTTGAGTGCAGCTCTAGAATAACTCCTGAGTATTTCTGGATATATCTCTAAAAACAAACAATATATATTATGCATATGAAATAAATAATACAAATAATTTTTACAGGTAAATAAGGAAGTTTTGAAATATATATATGCAAGAGGCTATTATGCATTAAAATAAAAGATAAAATCTGTAGTTCACTACAGCAGTCTTATCCCACACCCTTAGCCTATTTGAGAAATGGCCTAATTTTGTGACTTAAATAAAATAATATTAGTAGCTCTCATGTGAGATCAAAGCACAGGCCTTAAAACTCTGAGAGTTATTTTTCTGGAATGGGATGGGTTGAGCTAGTCTCTTGTCACACTCAACCTTCCACTGGAAAACCCGACAGCCTCCAACAACAGTTTCTATCTTCCCTAGCATAAGAACAGTCCAGATCCTCCACCAAGATACAATAAAAAAATGGCTGCCAATACCTCCCAATTCAGATAATTTCTCTGTGGGAATCTCAGAAATAAGGGAGAATGAAAGTTTCCTTTTATTGTGTGTAATACAGGCTCCACATCCAGCCCAAGAGCTTAAATTCTCCAACAGAAAATATTTAGTTCTGAAACTTAATCTTCTCAAACTGCCAAGAAACTAAATTTCTTTCAGATCAATAGATTCTGGACCACAGAGGCAGTTGGGTGAGACTACACAACACCTCACAATATTTTGCAATTGTTAACCCAGTCATATCACAAAATATCTGATGGAACAGTTACATAGTAATCTACTGAGATCAGTGAACCTAAACATAACACAGTCAATTCAACTAGCAACAACCACATTCAAATAAATCCTTATACACCGTCTTTATTAACACAATGAAAAGTTATAATGATCATTTGATATAATCTTGACATATTTTTTAATAATTCCATATTGCCTTGTGTGTAAAAAGCAATATCTAATAAATGTGTGCCTGCATAGAGGCAGGCTAAGGTGATGGATGGGAGATTAGGGAGAAAGATGAAGGTAAAGTCGCAATTGTTGTGGGATTGATATTTAAACATGTAATAGTTGAAATGATTATATTATGAACAACTTGGCACATTACAGAATTATAATAAAAATCTGAAAAAAATTTGCAACTTCCTGAAACTTGGATATAGTGGAGGGTGACATATTAAGAGAAATAAGTGAGAGGAAAATTACAGATACACTCATTCATCAGGCCCTTGAGCACTTTCAGAAATAACCACTAAGCACAGATCCAAGATCAAGCCCTGAGCACAACCAGACATGTCTTTCTTTTAGAGATTTAAGATGCAATATGGAAATATGGTTAACGGTAAGGTGCTAGGCAGTTTGGTGATAATGGTGATGGAATAACTTTGTATAACAAAATCTATGCAAGTAACGTTGTGTTTCTTCGAAATTATAAAATTTCAATAATATATAAAAAGTAAAATCAATAAAATAAATAAAATTGCTTAAATAAAATAAGCTATGGCTATTAAACAAAGATTTTTAAGCTTTGATGAAGTACTTTAAAAGAAACATAAAATGTATTTGCAGCTACTAAGATACTAAAAATGAAGTCTATAGAGACACTAAAGTAGATAGGGTGCTGGACTTGCATTCACCCTACCTAATGTGATTACTGACACACCAGAGTGTGATCTGAACACGACCAGAAGTGTTCTATGAGCACATAGTTAGGAATAAGACATAAATACTGCTGGGTTTGGCTTAAAACAAAACAATAAAAAGTTACTAAGTACATAAAATGGTCAAAAGCAAGAGAGAGAGAGATAATGGAGAATTGTATATGAACAAGAAGTTCATTTGCTTTAAATTTAAATGTAAACAGATACAGACAAAAGTTCAAGGGTGAATTATTTTAAAATCTCAATTTGACATACTTAGAGAACACAACCAAGGAGAACAATTAAAACTTGATTACAGCATAAAAGACCATTATATAAGTACAGAAGAAGAAAATAAAATACAGCCAGTGGCAAAGAAAGAAAAAATAGAAAGAATTTCTCAACGAAAGAATAGTGAAAAGAGGAAGAATCAGAACATAGGGTGACAACAAAAGTTTTCACAAGAGAAAAATTCTAAACAAATATTTAGATTTATATACCATACAAAACCTAAAAAAAATGAAACTATAGATGATAAAAAAAGCAACAAAATAATCTAATGTCACCCCAAAACAAACAAGCTGACTTAGATGAAGTTAATAGTGAGTTCTACTAGTTCATCCAAGATAACTAGTTATACTTTTTTTTTGTTTGTTTGTTTTTGGGCCACACCCAGTGATGCTCAGGGGTTACTCCTGGCTATTTGCTCAGAAGTCGCTCCTGGCAGGCACGGGGGACCATATGGGGAACCGGGGGATCGAACCGCGGTCCATCCTAGGTTAGCGCAGTCAAGGCAGGCACCTTACCTACAGCGCCACTGCCTGGCCCCAACTCATTATACTTTTCAAGCTTTTCAAAATGAGTGGTGTAGTCCATAAGGCTTCCTCCTTGTGCATGCTAGCCTAGGATGGACCATGGTTGGATCTCCCATATATATGGCGTCTCATATTGTCTCCCAAGCCAGCAGCGATTTCTGAGTGCAAAGCCAGGAGTAACCCCTGACCATCTCTGGTGTGGTCAAAAAATCAAAAAAAAAAATTTAGTATATTTTCCCTGATGTTCAAGACACAGTAATTTGACTGAGGGTATATTTATGATACCAAAAACAGACAGACATAGCAGCAAAAAACTTAAAACTACAAACCAATATCCCAATGAATCTATGTTCAAAGTTTTCAACAAATTATTAGTAAACTAAATTTAGCAGCAAAAATTTAGCATATTAAAAAGGGTAGCACATTATGGCCAAATGGGAATTATTCCAGGGATGAGAGGATTATTCAATATCACAAATCTGCTAAAGTGATACACCACATCAGTATTTGAAGAAAAAATAAAAATTATACAATCACATCAATTGATGCAAATAGAGATTTTGGCAAGATTCAGCATCTGTTTATGATAAAAGCTTTCAGCAAAATGTGGATAGAAGAAATATGTCTCCGACCAGAAAGTTAACACAAAGGACTGGAGTGCTTCTTCTGCCTGCTAGAGATCCGATTTTAATATTCAACATCGATCCAACCGAAATTCTAAGAGTGGACCCCTTCAGGAGGAATAAAAGGTCTGATAAGATTTTGAATTAAAAGAATACCAGAGTTCAGACTTAACAATGCCCTAGAAATGGATTCTTATCTGCATAGAGAATATCAAGCCAAAGAAGCTTAGAAAAGGCAGATAATCAGCTTCCTAAGGCAATTATCTGAATGCTCTCTCTTTTTCAGGAGTTCCCAAATATCTCATATCCTATTGAAGAATGTATTATTTTTTACTTAATAGGACTCTTCCTCTCGGTATTCATTTCTTCCTCTCTCCATCTCTTCCCCGCTCTCTCTTTTCTCTCTGCTCCCCAACTATCTTACTTCTCTCTCCCCCATCAATAAAATCTTTTGGTTTTATTCTGCAAAATTCTCATTACTTTCTTTTTACCCCCTGAAATTTGTGTGTGTATGCGTGTGTGAAAAGACAAATATATTAAACACTTGTGCATGATATCTCTCCTGCCCAAACATTTCCTAAAATCTCAAGTTCTAGGGCCCAAATGCCATAATGGACAAATCAGATGTGTCTTGGGTATAATTTGATGCTACCTTAGTGAGTATAACAATATATTTCTGCTTATGTAATATAGCAGTTCAAGCAGATTTGGATCTTTCTGAGTATTTGATATACCAACAGTAGTTATGATTTCATACTTTGAATTAATAAATTAATAAAGGTACAATTTGATAATTTCCTTTTAAAATGTATTAAGGGACTTATAATCCTAAATTGCTGTTAAGAAAGCAAAACATCTTCAGATCATAAAAAAGATTGCTTTATTTCTTTTTTTAATTAGTCAATAATAAAGTTTCTGAAATATTTTTGAGATAACTTTATATGAAGTCATATTTTACTATCTTACTACTAGAACAGTCATACAAATTGAATAATTTGCTTCACTATATATATTTTTAGTTTGAATGCCACACAGCGTGCTCAGGTCTTAAATCCTGACTCTGTTCAGGAATAACTACTGGCAGTGCTCAATAAACATAAGCAATTCAGGGATTGATGTAAGACCTTAACTTTTGTATTATAGCTCCCGTGTTTTGTCATTTTAAAAAGGTGGAATCATCATTAAAAAGATAGTACAGGAGTTTGGGTGCTGTTGTTGTCACCCTTAAAATTGCAGTGTGGGGCCAGAGCCATAGAGCAGCAGTAGGGCATTTGCCTTGTAAGTGGCTGATCCAGGATGGACCTCAGTTAAATCCGCAGTGTCCCACATGGTCGCCCAAGACAGGAATAATCATTCTGAGTGCACAGCCAGGAGTGACTGCTGAGCTTCACAGGATGTGGCAATAAATCAATCAATCAATCAATCAATAAATAAATAAATAAAATTGCACAATGTTAGATTCTAACATTTAGATGTTAGGATCAAAGATTTAGAATTAACTGCAACCTTAATGTTGATGTTAGAATATTGTGTGCCCTTGCATAGAGATAACATTGCTTTGGCTTCTGTAATCTCCTTGCTTGAAGAAGTTAACTGATGTAAATCTGATTTTGCTGTTAGCGTAAGTACAGCCATAACAGGCTGCAGTTTTAAGGTGGAAAGACTAGGCCCAGAGAACAGTCAGTTCCCTAAGGGTAAATGCCTGAAATAACACCCATATAAGAAGGCTAAATAGCAGCTGATAAAGGGCCAGGTGACAACAAACCCTGGGTCTTTATCAATGAACAGATAGACAGATTTTATGCCACCCTGTGCCTAGGGGCTGCAGCCACCCAACTGTTTGTTCTGATGGTACATTTGAACTACAACCAATCTTAGCCCAACCTTTAACTAAGGGCCAATACTTTTAAAGATCAACTGCCCAGAGGTGGGAATCCCTTAGACTAAGCCTTGGTTCCCTTTAAAATTGCCCTGTAAGCCTTTCTTGGGTCCTTATTTCTCAGGAGATGTTGGACCCAAGCATGCTGGAATAAACTCTCTTACATTTACATTACTGACTATTTCCCTGGTGGCCATTTGGGTATAGGGTCTTGAGTTCAGAATTCTAACAACAGAAACAGCTGAAGATAAAGTGGGTTTAATTGATTATTAAATCACTTAAATTGGGAGGTTGTTCAGGATGGGCTGAAGAATAGTTTAAATTGGAAGAAGTAAGGGTAGGCATTTTTTCATTTTAAGCAAGTTATTTGTTTCACGACTAGCAGTCCTTAGTAGTTATGACTATACTCAGAAATTATTCCTAGTATTGATCAGCAATCTAATATTGGACTTAGAATCAAACTAGTATTGGCTGTATGCAAGACAAGTATTTTCCCATTTTACTCTCTCACCCTTGGAGATGTGGTTTCTATTTCTCAGCAAAAATAGAGCTATAAAATTTATAGTTATTTTTAGTAAATTTTCATGAAACATGCATATTTGTGAAAGCTGAGATCATGAGTAAGTAAAGAACATGTGATGAAACTACATCACATGTAAATGTATGTCAAAGCTATACAACTCCTCATATGTTTTTGTATTAAAATTATAAGGAAAGAAGGCTAGAAGTTAATGATGGTTCTTTTACATTGGTGGGAACTATACAGTCAAGGCTATGAGCTCTAAATCATTAGAACAAATTTTAAATTTGACACTGAAAGGACCAATAGAATGCAATGTGGGACAATTTCTCTAAAAGAAATGCTATTACTTCCTCCAAACTACAAACTTCAGGTATGTCAGGTTTTTGGTTTGTTTTACTTTGCTTTGTTCATGGTAATAAAAAATTAGAGTTTATTATTTAGAAGATATTTACATCTCACAAACTCTGTATATCTACCAAACAATTGTACAAATTACAAGTGTGTGAAAATTTCATGTGACATGCATTCCTTTTGGGTCAGAGTTAATACTGTGGTTAGAGCACTTGCTTTGCATGCAGTTTAAGGAGCACTTTATATGGTCCCACCAACCTTTCAAGGGTAATCCCTGACTACAGAGCCAGAAATAAGCCCTGAACACCTCAAGGTATAGCTTAAACATGAAATAAACATACATACATACATACATACAAAAGTAATACTTTTGTTAAATTTATTCTTAACTTTTTTTGAAGTCATTTGCAATAAAATTTATTTATTAAAATACTTTATACAAACTAAAAAATGAACAAATAAATAAAAGAAAAACCTTTCCTCTATGCAGTTCTTTTTTTTTTTTTGCTAGTATATTTGTCTTTAAATTGAAAGGACTATTTTATCACTAATACACATTTCAAATAGTTTAGCTTTTATTGAAAATACAATATTGAAATCAGTATTAAATATTTTTATTATCCTTATTACATTTTAGTAAAACCATTCCAATATGAAATCTGCACAATTGTATCTTAGTCTTATTAATACTATTTAAACAATACTTCAATAAACATTAACTAAATGTTCCTTTAGAAAATAGAATTGAAATCTATTATTTCTAAGAGTTTCTGTGTAAATTTCCCTGGAGAGTCTAGGACCATTAACTGTAACACTTAAAGACGGAGAAGACACCAAAATCTCCTATTTCTATGTTTAGAACTATTTTAATTCCTTCTCAATAATTCTACTTTATCTATGTATTTTATAATTTTGTTTCAATTATGGATAAGTAGACACTGTTAATGCTTAGAAGGTATTAAAATAAAATATTGTTATTATTGTTATCATGAATACTAATTTGTTTTTAAACTTTTTTAACTTAATAGTAGTTTTCATGTTTTAAAATTTAACAATACTGTTAACTGCAAGCTATATACATGTTTTGGCACTTCATCTCACACCTGGATTTTAGTTTCCTTCATATTATCCCAGCAATTCAAGTCACCATAATCTCTTCATACACATATATAGCACACAAACATATACACAGCACACAAGTCACTATTATGGTAAGCTCTATCTGTTTTGTAGATCAGTGCCTTTAGTTGTTTGTTATTCTGTACTCTCTTTATATTCCACATATAAATGCAATCATTCTGTGTCTGTCTCTCTCCTTCTAGCTGATTTCACTCAGTCTGATAGTGACAAATTGAATGATCTTATTTTTTTTAAAAGCAAGGTAGTTTCAACTGTATAAATCTACTCTGATTTCTTTTTCTACTTGTTTTTTGGTACACTGAGGTTATTTCCAGAATTTTGTTACTGTGAATTGTGCTACAATGAACATAGAAGTGCAGATTTCCTGTTTATGACTGAAACCCAACTACAATCATGCTTGTAATTAGGGTGCTTAAATAAATATTTTATGATAAAAACAACAACAATAAGTGTAGATTTTTCTTGATCCTTTGGAGTAGATGCACTGGTCAGTGCATCTTTTACTCTCCCCTAGGTCCTTTTGTGATGTCTGGAAGTTTTCTTCTCCATCGTGGATGATAAAATCAGTCCTCTGTAGCTAGTGATCTTAGTATTTGCAAATTGGATGGAGTCTTTCTTTACAAATTCAGATTCTGTTCCATCACTGTTGTTTTAATCAGTCTTCTGTAGTTGGTGATCTTGGTTTTTGCCCCAATCCTAGGATGAAGCCTAGGATAGAGTCTTTCATTATGTTTCCAGAAGTTATGCTCAGTTGCAGTTGTCTCAGTCAGACCTCTGGAATTAGAGAACTTGGTTGTTGTACAGATATCTCTTAGGCCAGGAAAATTCCCTTTCTAATCTCCCCAATTTTTACTGTATATATGCGAAAAATAAAATAGCACAAGTTATTTTTTTGCAAAAATTATTATTATTTTTGTAATTGTTATTTTGTTGTTGCTTACTTTTTGTTCTTTCTTTGCCTTTTTTGTTTTCTCTCTCTTTTTATTCTGTGCTTTGATTCATCTTTATTTCAGGACTATGATTAGTGTTTGTTTGTTTTCTCTGCGTTTTTTTATAAAATTATTATGATCAACCAAATTTTGGCTGCCTAGAACTTCTTAATTTGACGTCATCACATTTTTTTTAATTTTTATTTTGACCAGAGTTTATTACAAATATTTCACAATAATTTTTTAGGTACATAACAACATTGAATCAGCAATCACCAATGTTGTCCTCCCTCCACCCTTTTTCCAAAGCATGCATCCCATATCCCATTCCTTTACCCCCTGAATTGCTAGTATAAGTGGTCCACACTGTGTCTAGCAAGTTGTAGATTGGGTATTGATTCTGCTGTTTTTGGCTTTGGATTTGGTGTTTAAGTCTGATCATTTTTTTTATTTCCATTTAATGTTCATAAAACTGTTTGATCATGGTACCCTTCGTTATTTCCCTCTTAATTTGTGAGGCAGAACAAGACGGTTCAAATTATGTGGTTCTGTTTATTAAAAGAAAAAAATAAAATAAAATGGGGCAAAAAATCAAACAAGCAAAAAATGAGAGGAGTCCTTCTAGAGGCTGTAAATATCAATTTAATAGAAGAAAGGGAAAAAGAAAAACATAACAACAAAACTGAAAAAATTAAAAAATTCCAACAAGAAACTCAAAAAGCACCACAACAATAAAGACACCAACCAGACAATAACCATGTTCCTGAAATAAAAACAAAGCAAAGCACAAAATAAAAAAGAAAACCCATGGGGAAAAAACAAATAACCAACAATAGTAACAAAATAAAAAAAATTTATTATGCTTTTTTTTCTCTCTTTTTTGTTTCTTGCATAGCCACAATAAATATTGGGGACATTAGGAAGGGAATTCTCTTGGCCTAAGAGATAAAGGGTTTCTCCACCCTTGAAGTATACTGTCATGGGAATAACTAGACACCATACATGTCCTTTTACTCTCCCCTAGGTCCTTCCGTGGTGACTGGAAACTATTCCGCTCCATAGTGGATGTTAAAATCATGCCTCTGTAGCTAAAATCTTGGTATTTGTACAGATCAAAGGATGGAGCCTAGGATGGAGTCTTTCTTTATGGTTCTAGGAGTTCTGTTCCATCATTGTTGTTTTAATCAGTCTTCTGTAGTTGGTGGTCTTGGTTTTTGCCCCAATCTTAGGATGAAGCATAGGATAGAGTTTTTCCTATGCTTCCAGAAGATCTACTTGGTTGCTGTTGTCTCAGTCAGACCTCCGGAGTTAGAGATCTTGGTTGTTGTACATATCAGAGGCCAAGGCCTAGACTAGGATCTTTTTTTTTTAATTGTCCCAGCATAAGTTTTCACAGTCAGTCTTCTGTAAATATCTTTAAAGATGTGTTTAAGTTTTTTGTTAATGAAAGATTCTGCCTATATGTTTTTCAATATAGTTTATAAATTCAGGTCTGATTTAAAAGTCCTTTTTGAATTGACTTATACTTAATGTGAGAAAGGATTTTGCACTTTTCTTTCCTTTTTTTTCACATATGATTGATCATTTTTCCCAACACTATTTATTGAAGAGATTTTCCTTATTTCACTTAATCTTCTTAGTTTCTTTCTCAAAAACTAACCAAATTTGTGAGGGTCTTTCTCATTCCTTTCAGTACTATTTCATTGGTATAAGGGTCTGCATTTATTTGAGCATCATGATGATTTATATAATGTACCTTTATAACACAATTTAAAGTTGAAAATATAAAAACCCCATTATCTTGTTTCCTAGGATTGCCTTGAATATACATAGAATGTTATAAATATTATAATTTCGACAGCATTTTTTCTTTATCTTCAAAAATTTCAGGGATATATATATATATATATATAAATATATATATATATATATATATCAGGGATATATATATGAATATATATATATATATATATCAGGGATATATATATATATCCCTGAAATTTTTGAAGATAATATATAATATAATATAATATATATGGATGGATTGCATTAAAACTCTATGCTTTGGATAAATTTGTCATTTTAACAATGTTTAAATGTTTAAATCCATGACAGTAATTTTATCTCACTTTTCTTTATTTTTATAGTGATATATACTTTTTATATAGATTTTTATTCTTGGATCTGTAAGCAGGAATTACTCATAGCACTGCTCAGAGGGAAATAGGGGATATCAGAGATCAAACTAATAAGATAGATGACTTGCAAGGCAAATGGCCTACTTGATACTTGGCCTCAACACTGACATGTTTACCTATTTTTTTTTCCTATGTTGTTCCATACTTTCTATTTTATAGGAGTAGGATTTTCTTTTTTTTTTTTTTTTTGGTTTTTGTGTCACACCCGGCAGTGCTCAGGGGTTACTCCTGGCTCCATGCTCAGAAATTGCTCCTGGCAGGCACAGGGGACCATATGGGGCACCGGGATTCGAACCGATGACCTTTTGCATGAAAGGCAAATGCCTTACCTCCATGCTATCTCCCGGGCCCCAGGAGTAGGGTTTTCCAATACACTTGCCAGTGGTTAGAACTTAGACTGTCTCAGAAATGAGCTCTGGAATCACATACAATACTAGGGATCAATTTTTTTCTTGGCTGCATCAACAAAAGTGCCTATCTCTTTTACTATCTCTCTGGCTCTCTGCTATTTTATAATTTCTATAGTGTCTTCATTTGCATAATTCTCCACAAGTTTATCAAATAAGATATACATGATCTTGAGAAAGCTGAAATGAACAACATAAAAATAAGCTAACTTTATGCAATATCTACATGTTGATGCATCTATTTTATTAGAAAGCGATGGAACTTAGATTGATCTTCCATTCACCTTTCAGAGTTCTCTAGTAGAAGCTTAGTACCAATCTAAACTTCATTATTTTTTGTGTGATTATTACTTTTAGAAATGCACAGTTGTCACTCCATTTCAAAATAAGAAGTATGAGCAGAATGAATTTAATGTGTCAACTTTTTTGATAATGGAACAAACAAAACATAAAATAAGTCAAAATAATTTATTTGTAAATATAAATTTTGTGAACACTGCATCCTAGAAGAATTTTTAAGCTCATTTTTACATCAATAAAAAGAAATAAATACAAAAGAATATTGGATAAGGTTTGCAGAAAGAATTGTACTTTCATATCCAATGATACATGTCATGTAATATTTATTTTATGTATTATATTTCTTTAACAATTCTTAGATATGTAATAAGTAATGTATCTTTTGTTATTGACATTAAGCAAAACCTAGTTGACACAGATGCACTTTAAAGTATTTCTGAAGGACATTTAAAGCACTACATTTTCATCAGTTTTTTATGAGCACTTCGTATTACAACAAATGTTTTATGTCAGTTATTGAATTTTATATTAATGTTTGCAAATTTCATTGTAGTCTCCCTCTTTATTTTGACCAAATTGGTTTAACAATTTTATTTACCTCTGTGATGAAAATATGAGATTGCCTTATTTTGGAATATATCTGCTCAATTAGTTGCTATATTTGTAACTAAGCCAAGTTTATTTGATTTTGAATTTCTATGCAGATTTATAATTGCTTGTCAGTGTCTCCATTTGACTCTCCAAAACTATATTTGAACTTGATATATTTATTTCATTCTCAGAACTAGTCCTTCAGAGGGTATACTGTAACTGAAAATTATTGCATTTCATAGCATACATTATTCTCTTATGGTACACAAATAAATTCAATTATGATTATCATTTGTTTGACATTCTTGATTTTTGTTTTTTACAAATGCGTTTTATCTATTAGTTTCTGCCTTTTGTCTCCTCTCTTAATCTAGAAATTAAGGCTTTGTTCCACTACACATATATAGAACATTTATTAGATAAGTATGATTTAAAAGCAAATACTTATTGCATTTATTTGAAGATATGCAAATAAATACTTCTACTTCAGAATATTTTAACTGTATTTCATCATTTATATTACTTGGATTGCATACTATTTTTGAGTTTTGTAACACTGGTGTTTATAGGATATTTGCATCTCTGATTCCAAATTAATTATTAAATTTAAGTATTATTTGATAAGTTTGATGTTGTCCTTAACCACTTTTTCAGAGACTCATTGTCATTACATACATACATAAACACACACTAGTCTGTATTCACTTTACCAAACTTAACTATTATAGAAAAATTTATTGATGATAAGAAATTCAATTTCTTCTATCACTGGAGCCTCCTCTAATTGATTATGTTGCAAAAGTAATTTCTTTTTTTTAGTAGCCTTTGGCTTATAGTATTACTATTATTGTTTAAGAAACAACATACAATTCGTGAGTGAAAAATTCTTCCATCTCATTAACTACTGAAGTTATGATGCTTATCTTCCTTGATTACAAAACTCAAAATAATGACTGAAACCTTGCTTTTCTTTTCATTAAATCTTACTCCACTCTAAAGACTTTAGTAATAAATCTCTCTGCACAAGTTTTCTAGATTGATATTAAATATTATCATATAGTAACATAGCACGTTAAAAAGTAATTTAATACTATGATTAAAAACTGTTTTAGAAGCATATTTGAACTGAAATCTACTATAACAGGTAAGGCATTTGCTTTGCATATGGCCTCCAGGCTTCAATACCTTATAAACAATATGGTCCCTTAAGACCTCTTATGTGATCACTAAGATCATACCCAAAATTATCTTTGGGAATACACGATTTCCCTCTCAGACAACAAATATTTTAATAAATGCATTCACTGAAATCAGACTTCCAGTGTTTGTTAATATGAGCTAGGGTTCACTGGTAGTACTGGAAGATCACTGGTAAAATAATGAAAATGTTCATAGTAGGTGCATACTAAGCAGACTCTAAATTTTCTCTATTTATATCTGCAAATGTTGTTGCCTCTTTTTATTTACTGAATTGTATACATTTGAGATTTTTCACTTATCTTCTAATCTTATCATTTTGCTCATCTTATTTCCTGAATTTAAATCTTTTTCCAAAATAATTAATATGTATAGTGAATATATCAGTGAAAATTTTCATTGTTTTGTAAAACAAAGCAATCCTGTTGTTTAATTCAACTAAATTCCATCTCAATTATGATCTGTTTGCATTTCTCATATATAAGTTCATATTGCACTTTTTTTATGGTTTTGGGTCACACCCAGCAGCTCTCAGGGGTTACTCCTGACTCTATGCTCAGAAATCACTCCTGGCAGGTTTGGGGAACCATATGAGATGCTGGGATTCAAACCACCATCCTTCTGCATGTAAGGCAAATGTCTTACCTCCATGCTATCTCTCCAGCTCCAGTCATGTTGCACTTTTTTTCCATAGCTCTAGTTTTGATTTTATTGTTTGAATGTAGATATCATTGAGAAAAAACATGATTATAATTGGTACTTCTATGACATACATATGAATATATATTTATATATAGACAGAAACATATATTAAAATTGAGAATAAAGTCTATATAAATTATTAAAATTCAGTTTGAGATAATAAGTGTTATTTATAATAATTTTAAATAATAAATGAATATTAAATAATTTCTTGGTCAATATTCTGATAAATTGATCAGTAACTTCTATAGTTATTGTCAGAACTATCATTAAACTGTTACAAGTCTTGAAAATATTTAAATGTGTTTAAGTGTGTGTTAATAATTTAAATGTGTTTCTCCTCTTAATTTATAAAAATATATTTTAGGAAAATTAAATGAAAGTATGAAATGTTAATATTTGCTTTAAGAAAATGAATCTGCAATATGAACTTGATTTATTAGTCTCATATAATTTCATGAAACAAAATGATAGAATGCTGTAAGGTACAATTTATAACTCTCTTCATTTTTTGTATTTTAAGAATATTGGATCTATGTAAATTATTTAAGGGCTTCAGTTTATCATTACCATGAGTAAATAGGACATGATATACAAAATAAATAAATAAAGTTGAATATTTCACTCAGTGATTTCATTTTTCCTAGCAGCTTCAAGAGCATCAACATTCACCGAATTTATTTAAACACTTATAAAATCTGGGAAATTCTTCCAGCATACATACAATTATGAGTAAGTGTTCGAATTTCCTCCTGAATTACATAGTTTGTTGCAAAATCATTGGCTTGGAACCTAAGCCACATACCAGCTATAATCAGAAAGCTGGTTCCTGTACATGGATGACTAGGGGTGATGTAAAAAAATTGTAGATTTTTTTTTAATGTGATCAGACTTTAAGTATCCAAAGTTGGAAACAGAGGGAAATATTTACTGGCCCTTTTCATAAGAGATTTTTTCTTAAAAAGATAGAAGGACAGTATAGAGCATTAAATCTCCTTTCCTTATCTGGGAGGATTCTACTAAGACAGATACCAAAGGACTATGGAAAAACAATCTTATCCTTTTTTCTATCTTTTTTTCTTACCTATAAATGTACTATGATCACATTATTTGTCTTCCACTTTTAATATTATCAATTTTTATCCCATGATGTTATCACAATGTATTAAGCAAGGATTACAGTAAACTAAGAGCAACGTAAGTTGTGTTACTTTTAAAATGTTATGCATTTCAACATTTGAAATTTATTCTACTTATGCAATAAAAATCTATTTGATTTTGAAACTCAACATTAAAGAATAATAATATATGAGAAATAAGTTAACTGAGTTAACTGATCACCTGGTGTGATTTTGCAGGTAGATATTGTAAATTCATTAAAATTTCAAAGGCTTTACTTGCCAGTCTGTTAATAAATATGTGAACTATGATAAATCACCCCAAGGGTAAGCCTTGATCTTCTCTACTATTGTAAATTAGCTTATCAACAACTTGCACTAATATGGTAATGCCAGTGAAAGTAAAATACAGTTTATATATTCAATCTTGTTAAACAAAATTAGATGCTTTCTAATACTGACATCATACATCATACTTGATTTTTAATGACAGACAAAATAAATTGAAGGGGAGATAATAAATGTATGAAAACAAGATTTATTTGCTCAGATGTTAGTCTCAATTACCTTTATGACTAGACATATATCCAATTTAATCTCACAATTACAGATTTAAAATATCACCTTTTATGAATTAAGTGTCAAAAAGGCAATTGAAATTAAAGAAACATGTAAAAAAAAAGAAATGTAGAAGAGAAATATGAGGAAAATAATTGTAATAAAAATAAAGAGTGACAAGTGTGGAATTATTATAGCCACAAAATATATGTGCAGACTTGCATGTATGTATATGAACACACAAACATACATTTCAATTGCATGATTATATTAAATTATTGTATCTATGATGACATTATTATTGAATCAGGCTGTGACAGGTTAACCAGAAGAGACACTCAGAATTTGCGTTTATAGGACTTAATTTTGTACCATGTAGGAGGAAGGAAAAATATACCAGCAATATATAATTAATATACATTTCAGTGGTTCAAACAGAGGAATATATTCTTTGACCCATGAGGAAAATAATAAATATCTCAATGTTATTAAAAAAAAAAAAACAGCTGAGTTTAAAAGACCTGGAACCATCAGCATCAGTGCAAGGCAAACACCGACTTGCAGTTTTATCGGTGTGGTTCTCTTTTGTATTTTAACGCCTAGTAAATATAAAATCTTGTATTTTTCTACACAATACAATAATATGGTTAAGAATCTAAAACCTATTAGATGTTTCAGTTTTCAAAAGGAGGATCAAAATTTGCTAGGTATGCAACTTTCCATGAATTATGAACTTGCAGAATTATTATTATGATCTAACTGAAGATGACAGCTATGACACCAGCATTTAGAAATGACTGGAAAGACAAATCTTTCATTTTACTTTCTTCTCATAAATATCACAATCAGTTTGTGTTCTATTTATAGCCATGTTATTTATAATATAATAAAATAATGTTTGTATTGTTATATTATTATTTATATTATTCAATGATATTTTGATATGTAATAATTACAATCATTAGTAAAAGTATACCTCACCTCTGGTATAGGGAAATACATATAGTAGAAAAGAATTTAAAACATATATGTAACTTAGATATTGCCTAATTTTTGTTCCCTTTGTTTCTTATTTGGGTACTATACGTGCTCTTTAGGGATCACTTCTGGTTATGTACACTCATGGTTCATTCTGGCAGGGGATGAAGTATCACCTGGGATGCAGAGTCTTGGATGCAGGTCTACTGAATGCATGGCACACACTCCATTTGATGTACTAGGATCTGGCCCTACTATTGCTTATTGTTAAATTATTTTTTACCTTTTATTTTAAACATTTTATATTTTTAATTTAATCACATAATATTTTTAAAATATTCCATATTCTCTTCACTAAATTGAAGTCTTTATTCTTTAATATCTATACCTCATATATTACTTGCATGTAAATGAGATATTTTATGTATAAATATATTTAAAATGCCATATTAATGCATTTGTTCTTATGGTCTTATTATTTTATATATTATAATATTAACTTCTATTTTATCAGTCTCACTTAAATATGATTAAATTAGAAAAGTGATTATATTTGCTATATAATGCCAATCTTTGCCTTTTGCATAAATGCACACAATCCAATTTACTTTACCAATATTTCATTGTTTAATAGTAGCTTCATAAAAATAACTACATAGGTAAAAAATAAAAACTTATAATTAAGCCCCATAAATATTAAAGTCTGGAAGTAGTTCTGGTTATCTTATTCCAGGACTTGATCAAACCATATGAAAGTAATTAGAAATTTTTGAGTAATTAAAACATTAGACTTAGGAATAATATGTATAGGAGTAAAAAAATATTATCATTCATAAATGTTTTTTCTCAATGATGGGGTTTTTTGGGGGGGGCACATCCTGTGATGCTCAGGGGTTACTCCTGGATATGCTCTCAGAAATCGCCCTTGATTTGGGGGGCCATACGAGATGCCAGGGATCGAACTGCTGTCTGTCCTAGGCTAGCGCTGGCAAGGCAGATGGCTTGCCACCACACCGACCCCTCTTCAATAATGTTTGATAGAAAAATAAAATTACCAGGAGCTGCCAACAGAATTAGATTTCTGAGAAAGTGACAGGGAAGAAATTAATTAGAAAAGATATAGAAAATTGTAGTGTTTGGAGAGTGCTATTTCCTTCTTGAAGATGTCTTTAGTCTCAATGTCATATAGTGTTTTACCTATGTGTTATTCTCTATATCTATGGTTTCTGGCCTGATATCAAGGTCTTTAATACCTTTGGATTTGAACAAGTAGAAGCAGAGATAAACAGATGGGACTATATTAGCTAAGAAGCTTCTGAACCGCAAAGGAAATAGTGCTTAAGATACAAAAGCCACCCACAGAACTATTCACCCAATACCCATTAGACAAGGGACTAATGTCAAAAATATACAAGGTACTGACAGATTTAATAAGAAAAAAACACGTAACCCCATCAAAAGTGGGAGAAGTAATGAATAGATATTTTCTCAAAGAAACAGTACAAATAACCAAAAGGCACCTGAAAAAATGATTTATATCACTAATCATCAGGGAGATGCAAATCAAAACTACAATGAGGTACCATCTCACACCACAGAGACTGGCACACATCACAAAGAACAAGAACAATCAGTGCTGGTGAGGATGTGGAAAGAAAGGAACTCTTAGTCACTGCTGGTGGGAATGCTCTCTAGTTCAGCTTTTATGGAAAACAATATGGAGATTCCTCCAAAAACTGGAAATTGAGCTCCCATACAATCCAGCTATTCCACTCCTAGAAATATACCCTAGAAACATAAAAATACAGTACAAAAATCCCTTCCTCAAACCTATATTCATTGCAACACTATTTACAATAGCCAGACTCTGAAAACAATCAAGATGCCCTTCAACAGATGAATAGCTAAAGAAACTGTGGTACATATACAAATGGAATATTATGCAGCCGTCAGGAGAGATAAAATCAAGAAATTTTTCTATACATGGATGTACATGAAATCTATTATGCTGAGTGAAATAAGTCAGAGGGAGAGAGATAGACACAGAATAGTCTCACTCCATCTATAGGTTTTAAGAAAAATTAAAGACATTCATGTAATAAGGAGATTAGAGTTAAGAACTAGAAGGGTCAGAAGAATCAGCTCACAATTTCAAGCTCACCACAAAGAGTGTTGAATGCTGTTAGGGAAATAACTACACTAACAACTAGCATGACAATGTTAAAGAATGTGAGAAGTAGAATGCTTCTCAGGAATACAGGCAGGGGCGGGGAAGAAGGGGAGGCCTGGTGGTGGGAATGTTGCACTGGTGAAGGGGGGTGCTCTGTTTATGACTGAAATCCAACTACAAAATGCTTTTAATCATGGTGCTTAAATAAAGATTTATATAACAAAAGAAAATTGTCGTGTTTTAAATCTTCATATATCAAATATCAATATACAGTTAATCTGGGAAAAACAGCATTTCATCAAGAATCCAATATTTTGTGTTATGAATAAAATAGTGCAAATCTTTTTATCATGTTGAATATAGAGATAGTTAACAGAAGCTATTTGGAATAGGGATAGAGAGATAGAAATGGAATTACACTTTGAGAAAAAATTTACTCAGTTTTTAACCTTGGTTTAGCAAAACACAAGCTTCAATTTGTTTATTCATCTCTTAAATTTTCAGGTAAAGTTTAAGGCATATGTTATTTTTGAGGAAATTAATCTTTCACAAGATCATAAAATGCCTTAAGAAATAGTCAATACAAATTAATTGCTGATTAGTAGAAACATGAGAGACATAGAAGTTTAATAAATGCACCTATCACTTTTCATGGGCATTTTTAATTTTGAATGTAAAGCTATGAAACTCTAAAGTATAGAACACTTTAAATAGTGACTATAATTTTATAATAAATAGATTTTACTAAAAATTTGTCACTAGCTTTAATTATACATCAACTGTCTAACCTATAAAACTTAGAGTCAATGATGCAGTTTGATATATATTGTTAGAATCTGCCTCTTACGTTGTCTGAATTACAGATTGTTGAACTAATTATAGAGGCAATACTCAGTTCTTCCTCCTATCTCCATTGACAGTTTCCTGATAACTATGTCAATTTTATCTAGAGAGAAATGATCTTAGAAATAATTTTCTTTAATTTTTATATTTAATATTTATTATAAAGTTAGTATCATAATTAAAGTTAGAGCTGGAGTTATGGTTAATATCGTGTGACTGTCATAATTATGTTTAGATTTAGTCTTATTAGCAATTTTAAATTTAAGTTTAGGATTAAAATTATGTTCAGATTTAGAGATAGCATGATATTTATTAGTATTTGTTGAAGGAAAGATAAGTCATTATTTACCATGAGTGATATTATTACTCAATTTTCTTTAGCTTGTAGAAACATTTAATTTACCTCTTTTACTTTCATAACTTTAGAACAAAATAAAAGTTGTTTTGTGTGTAATGCTTTCTTGTAAAGTAATATTATTACTCCATCAACACTCAGTGGGCAAACATATTTTTCAACATCCCTCTTTTAATTAACTTGTCTTACAAACAAAGGCTACCAGATGAACACAATTTATCCACAGCGTGTATTTTCAGCTAGGAGGCAGATAATTATTGCTCACTGCAGAAATAATGTTCTCCTACTTGCTCATGTAAAACAAACTTTAAATGTCATTTTACAGCGATAAAGATTACATAGCACAGAGCTGTCTTAAGAGCGGACAATTACCCAGAGGAACTTCTCATTAACCTGAAGGTCAGGGGCGAGAGATGATCACCAGCTCTGACTCACACAAACCAAAATTGCCCTGCTCTAATGCAATGTCCTCATAATCACACTAGTGGTAACAGGAAAGACCAAATGGTTACAATGATGCATTTCTTCGTGGAATTTATGATGTGGAAAAAGCTTTGCTGGGTGCAACCTTTCCCCTTTGCTCTAGGCAGCAGAGCACTTCCATTTTACATGTCATAAAATTAAATCAAAAGATCTGGGAGCCAATTGTTCTCTTTTAATCTACTAATAGTGGATCGGCAATAACTCAATGTATGGCTCACCTTCATTACAATTGCAAAGGGATCCTTAAGCATAAAGAGATAATTGTGTTTCCCAACACTGTGAAGTTTGCCAACTATGTTCAGAAATACTATGGTGTTAGAGTGATGTAGATAATAAGAAGCACTAGAGAAGTCATTTCACTCATTTTTAAGATGAAAGTTAATTTTCTAAACTGACTATCACCAACCACTTTTGTAAAGCTAGGTCATTTGTTCCCTTAATTGATTTATCTAACCTTGTAAAAAATATAAAAATTTATTTAAACTTCCATTCATAATACCCAGAATAATTGTTTCAGGGACTACCATGTATCTTGAATACAAATATGTTATAGATTCTAAAAACAGTAATTTTGATTATTGTCATCATAGATATCCAGGGAGAAGGATGCAATGAAGGAACAAGGAAGAGAGGAAGAAAGGATAAAAGGAGAGAGGAACAATGGAAAGAAGAAAGGAGAGGAGAAATGATGGAAGGAGAGAAGATAGGAAGGAAAGATGGAAGGAAAATTGAATGAAGAAAGGGAGGGAAGGAGAGAATGGGAAGAAGGAAGGCAGAGATGGAGAGAGGATGGGAAGAAGGAATGAAAAATAGAGGGGGAAAAGAAGGAAAAGGGAAGAAAGGAAGGACAGAAGGTAAGAAAGGGAGAAAAGGAAGGAGGTAAGGAAGGAATTAGGAAGGGAAATATAGAAGGAAGAGAGGAAACAAAAAGAATGAAGCAATAAAGGAAGGTAAATAAGAAAAAACAAGCAAGTAAAGAAAGAAGCAGGAGAAAGTAAGGAAAGGATGAAGGAAGGAGAAAAGAAGAATGAAAAGAAAAAAGTAATGGAAGAAAAATTAAGCAAAGAAAAAAGAAATATGAAAGGGAAAAGAAAGGAAAGGAAGGAAGAAAAGAAAGAGAAAAGAAAGAAGAAAAAAGGAGAGTACATGTAAAGTGTGCATTGATTCCATTTCTACTGAAAAGTTTAATGTCATATGTTTAATGTAAACTTAGGTGTGTCTAGTCTAAAGAAATCTACTCAAAGAGGAAATTCTACAAAGTTGCAAAGTTGCCAAATTGTAGTGTGAACTTTACACACTGTTATAAAAAAAGATGCCCCTGTGAGATACTACATACTATAAGCAAGCAAATATAAACTCACAGGAGGATATGGATACATTTATTTAACTCAAAATAAAACAGAGTACTTCTTCATCCAAAGAGAATGATATAAAAAGAAAAGTGTGTAGGTTATGGTGTATGCATTTATTTTTCTGGGGCATGTAAGAAGAGCAAAAAAGAAAAGTGTGTATCCTGATTAATGTAAAATTGGCATCCACACTGGACAGAAATTAATAAAAATCCTGCACATTGGTCAAAATTGGAGGTTATAGGAGTCCGAAATTTGTCCATTTTTTTCTAGGTTTTCTCACTTTGTGGCATAAAGATTCCCTAAGTAATATCTAATTATCATGATATGCCTCTTTTGGTTTCTAATTTTGCTTATGATATTTTGTGAGTTTTGATAATGAGTTTTGCATATTAATCTTCATATAAAATAACAACTATTATTATTCATATGTGTAATGTTTTGGGAGGCCTAGTTTATTACATTTTTGGTAAGTTTTATTGCTTCCTTTCTTCTACCTGGTTTTACCTCTGCTGTGTGTGTGTGTGTGTGTGTGTGTGTGTGTGATTTTCCAATTTCATAAGCTATACAGTAAACTTACTTTTGAAGGTCCTTTCTTCCTTCTGAAGGGAATAAAGCTGTAAATTTCCCCCTTAACATCACTTTTGCAGTATCCCGCAAGCTCATTTAATCATTATCATTTGTTTCTCGAAATATTTTTGATATTTTTTCTCTTTGACCTACTAATTATTTTGTAGTGAATTCTTTAATTTCAAAGTTTTTAAGTCATTTTTTTGTCACTGTGTATTTCTTTTTTTTTTTTTTTTTGGTTTTTGGGTCACATCCGGCAGTGCTCAGGGGTTACTCCTGGCTCTGTGCTCAGAAATTGCTCCTGGCAGGCACGGGGGACCACATGGGGCCCCGGGATTCTAACCGATGACCTTTTGTATGAATGGCAAACGCCTTACCTCCATGCTATCTCCCGGGCCCCTGTCTCTGTGTATTTCACTGTTATTTCCAGTCCATTATGATCTGAGGAAAAAGTTGATACATTTCTATCATCTTGATTATATGTACTTATAATTTATGGCCCAGCTGTAATCTATCTTGGAGAATTTCCATGTGCATTGGAGAATAATGTTTATTCAAATTTTTATGATGAGAAATGATTAAGTCACTTTTTTCCATTTCTTACTTCAAGCCAGTATAACTTTGTTGAGTTTTAGTCTGGTTGATGAAGTGAAAGAGCATTGTTGATGTCTTTAACAACTATTTAGTGCTATTGATGTCTCTCCTCAATTGGTAGTTAATTTAAGTTTTGATAGATATCATTGATTGCATATATGTTCAAGAATTTGATTTCTTTCTGATGTATAAATCCCTTGGATATTAATAAATGACTTTCTCTGTCTCCTATAATCTTTTTGAGCCTTAAGTCTATGTCAGATTATATTACTTTGAACACTTCAGTCTTTTTAATTGAGTTGTTTGCTTGAAGGATTGTCTCTAAACATTTACTTTGAGTCTGTAATTGCTTTAACTATTTAGATATGATTCTTGCAGGCAGAAGAATTTTGGATTCAACTTTCTAATCCATTTTGTCATTCTGTGCCTCTTCAATGATACTTTTTTTCATTGATATTGAGAGAGGTTATTATGGAATTCTGTACTACCATTTTGCAGAAGTTTGGTGTCTTTGTGGAATGTTGTGTCTGAAATTCTCTCTGCAGTTCTTTTAAAGTTGGTTTTGAATCTGGAAATTTTCTGATGTGTTTTAATCTGTGAATTTATATACTATTATTTCAAACCTGAATTAAAATCTGATTGTGTGAAGCATTCATTTTCAGTACTAATTTCGTTCAATTTTTTTTTTTTTGGTTTTTGGGTCACACCCGGCAGTGCTCAGGGGTCACTCCTGGCTTCATGCTCAGAAATTGCTCCTGGCAGGCACGGGGGACCATATGGAACACCGGGATTCGAACTGATGACCTTTTGCATGAAAGGCAAATGCCTTACCTCCATGCTATCTCCCGGGCCCAAATTTCATTCAATTTTTAAAAGTACATCCACCATTGTTTCTGGGCCCAGAGGAGTGCTTCTGATACATTTGCTGTAAATCTTCAGAATGATCCTTGGTATATAATTTCCTTTTTTGATCTTCTGTGGTCTATTTCTACCCATTGATTTTTATCATTTTTACTGGCATGTGCCTTGGGGAGTTTTCATTTGATTTTATTTAGTTTTATTTGTGTCTCTTTTAGTTGGCAATCTTCAGGCTTGCATCTACTTTTGAGCTCTGGGAATTTCTCAGCAATGATTTATTTTGTAGGTGCTTCTTTCTGTTTTTTTCTTCCTGTCTCATTGGAGTGTCATTGATTCTTATACTGTTTATGTTTAATTTACCCCAATGTTTTTTGGTGTCTGTTTATTTTGAGGATTTCCATATTCTATTTATTTATTCTGAGAAAATTTTCAATATAATTTATGTAAAGGTTTTCTGTATTTTATCTTTGATTCACTTATTCTGTCTTTAACTTTCTTGTTAGTCTTCTGGTTCTGCCTTCCAGTGAGTTTTTCATTGTACTTACCAAGTCTTCAAATTGTGACATTTATAATTAAAATTTTTTAATTTCTGCACCCATGCTCTTTTGTGTTTTATTGGCAGTACATTCCATTGCTTAATTAAGCTTGTTGAACATATTAAGCATTTCCACTCTAAATTGAATTTCAGACTGGTTATATAGGGGATTAATACTGATTGGGTCTATAAGGTTACAGTATTCACACATCAGGCATCGGTCAGTTTTGTGTTGCTTTAACTTTTTTAGTCTCATGATGTCTATTTCCTATATAACTATCAGTCTTTCTCATTTCTAGTGAGGTCTTAGGGGAGTTTCTGTTGTTGAAAAAATTTTTTTTCAGGGTATAGAATTTACCTTCTTAGGTCCTTTCTTTTCTTTAGCTCCAGGCTCACAGCTGCCTTTTCTTGCCTTGTTAGTCTTAAGTCCTTATTTAGATCTTTAGTAAGGAACAAAATAACTGATGAAGAATATGGGAGTCGGGAGGTGGCGCAGGAGGTAAGGTGCCTGCTGCCTTGCCTAGGACGGACCACGGTTCGATCCCCCGGTTCCCATATGGTCCCCCGTGCCTGCCAGGAGCGACTTCTGA
>PVKC010005843.1:16924-32410 GCA_004027635.1 Crocidura indochinensis | reverse complement strand
TTTTTTTTTTTTTTTTTGTCATTGCTATTACTTAAATTGTGTTTTCTGGTTCTTTTTCTCTAGAGGTAGCAAGCTCTAGCTTCCTGTATGCTGCAGCAAAGCCATTTTGCAACTTGAAGTTTACTCAGCATCAAAAATTAATACAGAATTCAGAATGCTTTCTAAATAAAAGTTTTATCTTTATTAAAGTTAGAATAGAATGAAGTACTTATTTCTAATAGAAATTGCCTCTGGGACCGGAACGATAGCACTATGGCCTAGGGTGTTTGCCTTGTATGCAGCCAACCCAGGAATGACCCGGGGTTCAATCCCCAGCATCTCATATTATGGTTCCCTGAGCCTTCCAGGAGCAATTACTGAGCACAGAACCAGGAATAACCCTTGCCAGGAATGGCCCAAAAATCAAGAAGAATAAAAAAAGCTGCTTCTACTTTTGCTTAGGTATTCAATATTTAAGTTTAACATTGATTGATTGATTGGTTGATTGATTTGGGGTTTGGGGTCACACCCGGCAGCGCTCAGGGGTTAATCCTGGCTCTATGCTTAGAAATCGCTTCTGGCAGGCTCAGGGGACCATATGGGGTGCAGGGATTTGAACCACCATCCTTCTGCATGCAAGGCAAATGTCTTACCTCCATGCTATCTCTCCGACCCTTAACATTTATTTTTAATATTTATTTCCCCACTTTCTACTGTAGTGGTGAACAGTGATTACATACACAACACATGGCTGTGGTACTCATATATTTAGTGTTGGTTCTTTCCAGAGTTTATGTTCCTTCAGTTATGTTTGTGTCTCTGCCTCCTGGGCAGTATACTTATACATATTTTGATTGCAGTATTCAGTGAGGTCATTACAGTGCTCACACACATACTCACAGCAGGTTGTACTATCTGGCCTTGGTACTCACACATTGTGGGCTATTTTGGTTTTGTTTTTTTTGCTTGTTTCTTTGCTTTGTATTTTGGTCAGGTCTTTTGGAGGAGGTGAAGGACTCACCCAGTTGTGCCCAGGGATCACTCCTCCTGGTACTCAGGGGTCCTATGTGGTGAAACAGATTATAATGGATTGGCCATTTGAAGGGAAAATTTCTACTCAATATACTATCCACTCTGGCCTATGGGTGTGGTGTTTTAAAGTCATGCTTATCATGTTCACACTTTTTTGTTGTGCTTTTCACACACATCTGGTTGCAGTGTGGCTGGAAATTGTTTGTAGTCACGGGCAACATAATGGTCAAGGATAGTGTTTGGTTTATGTGGGTGTGCTGGGGATTAAAGTATGGTCTTATGCTTTAATGACAGATCTTTTAAGCCACTGAGCTATTCGAAAACCACTTTATGAAGTGGTGGATTACATTTGTTTAAATTTTAGTTGTTATGGGGCCAGAGCAGTGGCACGAAGCAGTAAGGCATCTGCCTTGCACTACCACAGGAAGACCGTGGTTCTATCCCCCAGTGTCCCATATGTTCCCCCAAGCCAGGAGTGATTTCTGAGAGCATAGCCAGACATAGCCCCTGAGTGTCACTGGGTGTGACCCATAAAAACAAACAAAAAATTTTTAGTTGTTTAAATTTTTGTAAACAACCAAAATAGAGAATTGAGGGCCTGGAGAGATAGCACAGCAGTGCTTGCCTTGCAAGCAGCTGATCCAGGACCGAAGGTGGTTGGTTCAAATCCCGGTGTCCCATATGGTTCCCCGTGCCTGCCAGGAGCTATTTCTGAGCAGACAGCCAGGAGTAACCCCTGAGCACTGCCGGGTGTGCTCACCCCCACCCCCAAAAAAGAGTTGGAAGTTCCCTTAGATAAGAGAATGATTTATGATTTCAGATGACAACAAAATGAGTATGTTTTCTCTCTCCTTCTCTTCCTCCCTCTCACACACACTCATTCTTATGTTTTTGGGGCCACACTTGGCTATGTTCAGGTCTTACTCCTGGCTCTATACTTAGGAATCACTCTTCACGGTGCTCAGGGACACTGGAGATTGAACCCAAAAGCCATATGCAAGGCAAGCACCTTACTTACATGCTGTACTTTCTGGGCCTGGTCTGACTTTTTTGTGGGTGGTAACAGAAGTGGGAGAAACATGGGCAAAGATAAGTCATACTAGTAATTGAAAGTCCACTCTTTATCCTAACAAATGTGTTAGGTAAACATTTTTGTGTGTAATTTGATTCTCATAGCATTTCTTTTTTTTTTTTCCCCGGTTTTTGGGTTTTGGGTCACACCCGGCAGTGCTCAGGGGTTACTCCTGGCTCCATGCTCAGAAATTGCTCCTGGCAGGCACAGGGGACCATATGGGGCACCGGGATTCGAACCGATGACCTTTTGCATGAAAGGCAAACGCCTTACCTCCATGCTATCTCCCAGGCCCCTAGTCTCATAGCATTTCTTATAGCTTTTATTCAACCCATTTTAGAGATTTGGAAAGAAGTTCAGAACAGTGTGTACAAAGTTTCCACTGCAAGTAAGCAGCAATGCTCAGAACTGTGCCTCTCCTTTTAAAACCTTAACTTGTCACATCCAAATTTTCTTTGTTTCTTTTCCAAGAAATAGGTATTGTAACTTGAAGGAAAAAAAATTGATATAAATGTTGAGCATCTATTATGTTTCTAGCAACATATAATACAATGACTTACAAAGAACAAAACATTAGGTACCATTGATATATTTATGTAAGCATATGTTATATGCACACATTGTGGCATTGTTTTAAGAAATTTTAAGCAATGAATGCTTTTCTTTCAGATTTATGTTCCAGGAGCCAGATCGATAATATAGTGGATAGGATTCTTACCTTGCACATGTTCGAAACTTGGCACCCAATATGGTCCTCTGAGCCCCATCAGGAGTGATCACTGATTGCAGAGTTAGGAATAAACCAGGTGTTGTGTGCATGTGCGCGCGCGCACACACGCACACACACACTCACACAATTTAGGATCCAGACACCCACAATATACATGTTCCAGATGGAAATGTCTTATGGCATTCCTAAATTTAAGCACCTTGCTTGCATAATTGTAGATTGTTTTGTTAGATTTAAAAAAAAATTCACAGATTTTGTGAGAAACAGGTGCTGTTAAACCCAGGCAATGGCTGAATAGCTGTTAATGTAGTGGAATGTGATCTTGATATACTTGGCAGAACTTTTATTTTACAAAATTGACTATTAAAAATGACATGGTTTCCATGTCTAATTTTGCTTCATTCTCTGAAGTTTGCTTGTGGACTGTTTTTCAACAAGTTACCAAAAGGGTGTGGAAAAAGGGGAAGATTTCTACAAGGAAATTGATACTGAATTCTTTAACAATTTCCACAACCCTGTAAATTGCCAAGTTAAAAAAATAAAAATAGAATAATTTTAGCCTTTTTGAAATGTATCAGGAATACTACTTCCATAAAATTCCATTCTTTTTTTAGTACAGCCATGTTCAAAGAATTATATTTATTACTGGCAAAGAAAATAATTGATGTAAACATTTTATTACATGAGTTTTCTATTAAAATCTTATGAGATTGGAGAGGTAGTACAGAGAAGAGTACTACCACTTGTCTTGAACATGACAGACCTGGGTTCTATCCCCAGTACTCTATAGGATCACTCACTGCATAGCCAGGTGTAAGCCCTGGGTACTGCTGGATATGGTCCACAAACCAAAAAATTAATAACATAAAATTAATAACAAAATCTTCTTATGTCATGGAAAGATATTACATGGATTAAGTCAGTTGCCTTGCATGTGGCTAGCCCTGGTATATTCCCCACTACTACATACTAAATACTACACTACTGAACACAACTAGGAATAATCCCTGAGCACTGTGTTTCAACACTCCCCTCATTCTTGTGAGGGTGCCTTTTTTATACAAAATTTAATCTCTTCGACAGGTATCTATTATCTGTTATGCATCTCTTTACCCAAAGATCAGTCATTGTTTTAATTTTCCTAATAAGGAGCATCTTTAGTCAGTGACTTCTTTTTTTTTTTTTTTTTTTTTTTGAAGCACTGTGTTGATAGGATTTCACACATACAATGTTCTAACATCACATCCTCTCCCAGAATGTCCACTTTTTTTCTCCCATTGACTCTCAGGGTTCCTTCCCAACCATGCTTCTCCACCCTGGTATGCCCAGTTCCATAAACCAGTGCTCAGGTTCTATTCTCTTTGACCATAATTGTTGATATCTGTACTACATTTCTTTATACTCCACATATGAGAGCATTTAGTATCTGTCCCTCTCCTTCTGACTGACTTCATTCATCATGATACTCTCCAGTTCTATCCATATAGTTGGAAGTTAAAGGATTTCATTTTATTTTATAAATGAGTAATATTCCATTGCATATATATTGTGTCTGTCTTCTGTCATAGTTTTTTTATCCATTCATCTGTTCTTGGGCACTTGGGGTTGTTTCCAGATTTTGACTATTGTAAATAGTGTTAAACTTTAGATTCAAAAATGATCTTTTTAGGGGCCAGAGATACAGCACTGTGGATAGGGTGCTTGTCTTGCACATGGCTGACCCAGGTTGGTCCCTGTACCTATAGTCTCCTAAGCCTCATCAGCAGGATCTCTCTGTATAGAGCCAGGAAGGTGTAAGTAAGCACTGCTTGGCATGAAACCCTGTATGTCAAGGGGGGGAATACCAAGTTTTTTCTTTTTTTATAGTACCAGTTTTAGCCATTTTTAAGTAAGCACTGTAAAACTTTTTTGAAAAAGGAATAAATTGTTAAAACTCCTCATTAATGGGGCCAGAGCGATAGCACAGTAGGTAAGGTGTTTGTCTTGAACACAGCCAACCCAGGTTTGATCTCTGGCATCTCATGTGTTCCCCCGAGCCTGCCAGGAATAATTTTTGAGCACAGAACCTGGAGTAACACCTGGGCACTTCCTGGTGTGTCCCCAAAACAAAGACAAAATATTCTCCATTAAGTCTGGAGGGATAATAGTGCACTTCCCTTGCACCAGTTGATCTATGTTCAATTTACCAATACCTGATTCGGTTTCCTCTAACACCATCAGGAGGGATCCTTAAGTGTAGAGCCAGTTTAGATTTTATGGCTCAGTATTTTAGCAACACCTTTATGTGCCTCCTGAGTTTTGTTGGGTTCTAACAAAACTTGAACTTTGGACCATCCTTTTGTCTCTACTTTATACCTGCTATTTCCAAACAGAAGCCTTGTGGAAGTCACTCAGTATTATGATTGTAAGTTTAGAATCAATTGTTCTCAGTAGTTCTTTCTCATTTATTTGTTCATACTGTTCTACCATTTGATCAACCTTTCATGTACTTGAACAAAATGAAACATTGAAAAAATAATTGAGAAAAAATTTTCCATGGGGGTGAGATAATAGCTCAAGTGGTAGAATCCTTACCTAGCATGTGTAAGGTCTTGAGTTTGATCCCTGGCACTGCATGGACCCAAGCTCTGCTGGGCATAGTCCTATTAGAACAAAGAGTTATTCATGATATATCATTATAATTCCCCACACTCGCCTAATAGCCATATCTTTATATGTCTCCCAAAGCCTTCTAAATCAATCTTCTTTTTTTATTTCTACTACTATCACTTTATTTGAAGCCAGTGAGATTACTGCAGCAAGCTCAAACCTTGTCTGGAACATTCTTCAATATAAGTTTCTCAAAATGCAAAATTGTCATTGTCAAGTAATGTTCAAGGAGAAAGTTTTAATTAAAGAACATGATAGTTGCAAATCTAAGTAAATTATTCATAGTCCTGCCATTGTTTCTTAGTTTAATAAAGAACAACCAGTCCATGTTCTAGCATAGAACCCTCCCAACTTTATTTGGCCCATTTGCCTCCTTTTCAAGGTTTGAGGGGTAAGGGATTGCTTGAAAGGAACATCTTTTGATTTTTTGTTTTGGGGCCACATCCAGCTGTGGCCAGGGGTTACTCCTGGCTCTGTGCTCAGGAATTACTTATGGTGGTGCTTGAGGAACTATATGGGATTCCAAGGATTGAACCCCGTTGACTACCCGCAAAAGGAACATTCTTTAAGCAAACAAAAAGAAATTATTTACCAACTGCACCTCAGTCGTCTACTGCACCTTCAGTCCCTCTCTGGTTCCAGCACCACTCTGATTCAGGTTAGTTTCTCCTACTCTGAGAATCACTATGTAGCCTGAAGCGTGGGTCTTAAAGTTGATTGCACTCCTAAGATCATCTTCACAAACTGTTGAAGCTTGTATCCCATGCTCAGTTTAGGCTTACGTTATTGTCATGGTTATGGTCTGGCTCTCAAACTTATTATTTAGGAGTATGAGGCATTAGGAATATAAAACACTCCAGGTGATTCAATTTAGAAGGAAAATTTGAGTGTCCCTGCTTTTGGAGTCTTTATTCCATCTCACTGCATTTTTTTGTCTCCCATCCTTTGATCAGCTCCACTGGGCTAACTTGGAGTACCTTGAGATCTTTACATGCTGCTGCCTCTAATTGGAATTCTGCTTTTCTTAGCATCACACCCTCATTCAGGTCACAAGCAAAGTCACTTTCTTATATATGTTCTCCTTGACTCTTTCAGTCTTTTATCTGTCTCAAAGTTTCTTCTCAAGTAACTTACATATTTGGTTTTTTTGTTTTGTTTGGCTTTGGTTTTGGTTTTTGGGCCACACCCGGCAGCGCTCAGGGGTTATTCCTGGCTCAGTGCTCAGAAATTGCTCCTGGCAAGCCCGGGGGACTATATGGGATGTGGACCAATGACCTTCTGCATGAAAGGCAAACGCCTTACCTCCATGCTATCTCTCAGGCCCTGTTTGTTTTTTTCTTTATTGTTTTGTTTATTTACATTGTTTGCTAGTATGACTACATGAGCCATGTCTGTCTACTCCACTGGAATCTAAGCTCCATTGTCTGTGGTCTCTTTTTATTTCTATCATCCATAATATCCCTATTTCTTCAATCATTTCTTTCAAAACAGCCTCCCTTTCTTCTTATCATCCTGGTTGTAATTCTATAAAGAACTCAGAGCCAATAGGAAAAATATACTGTATTATAATTAAAACCAATAAAAATATTGAATCAATAATTGAATTTTGGAATTATACTCTTCCTCTAAATAGGGGGCCAAGATCAGTCAGTTTCTTTTAAATGGATACATTTCTTTGCATGTCTTTAATAAAAACCAAATGATATGATTACAAAACCTTGAAGAAATATAACATATAAGATTATAGCTATTTCTCTGTGTACTTTAAAAACAAAACCACATTAATTCTCAGAACAGATCTCTTGGTATAGTCAAAGCCAGTACAAAGTATTGGCACTGACACATTGCCTTATTCCCTATTTCTTTTAATAATGTCTGAGGTCCACGTTCACTTTTTTGGTAGTTTTATGTAGTAGAGTGATTCAAGTCACCTTCACACGTGACATTTATTGTTTTGTCAGCTATTTCTTTGTGCCACTTAGAATCAGTCAAATTTCAAGCAGTTTGGAGATAATTAAAACTAATCTGAAGAATTTAATATTGCTTACTATAATTGACTTGTTTTTGTTTTGGGGCCACACTTGGTGCCTCTCAGGGGTCACTCCTGGCTCTGTGCTCAGAAATAACTCCTGGCAGGCTCAGGGACCATATGCAATGACAGGGATGAAACTTTTGCATCAGCTTCATGCAAAGCAAATGCCCTAAGGCTGTGCTATTGCTCTGGTCCCTATATTTGCTTTTCCTGTAAGAGGGTATAAAAAGAAGGAAATAATTTCCCAATTAGTAAATCCTATTTGTGGTGCTAAGGACATTATTACACTTAAAATACTGTATTATTTTTTTAAACTTTATTGATTGATTTGTTTTGGGGCCACACCCTGTGGCGCTCAGGGGTTACTCCTGGCTCTGCACTCAGAAATCACCCGTCAGCAGGTGGGGGACCATATGGGATGCCAGAAATCGAATCAGGTCTTTCCCAGGTTGGCTGCTTGCAAGGTAAACACCCTACCGCTGTGCTAGATCTCCAGCCCCCAAACACCATATTCTTACCTAAATGTATTAATGTGATTTTCTGTTTATATTGAAATAAGCTGTTAGTATATTCTTAGGATAAATAGATTGTACCTTCTGGTATAGGTTTTATTTTTCTAAATTGCTTAAAAATGTATAAATCCATTTACTTTTACAAAGTAATATGATTGTGAAATGAACAGGTATATTGCTCAACTTGAAATGATACTTTAAGAATTTGAAAGCATGGGACCGGATCAATAGCACAATGGGTAGGGTATTTGCCATGTACGCACCTAACCCGGGTTCTATCCCCAGTATCCCATCTGGTCCCCTGAGCCTGCCAGGAGTGCCTTCTGAGCGTAGAAGCGGAAGTAACCCCAGAATGGCACCGGGTGTGGCCCAAAAACAACAACAACAAATTTGAAAGCAGTATAAAATATGAATTATGCTCTATATGAAACTTTAGCTCTTGCCAATCTTAAGAATATTTTTTAAGATTGAATATATTTAGGCTTCCTGATCCCTGCTGAGGAAGATGCTCGCGAACTTAACCAACTTAATCCCAGCTGGGTTCACCAACGAGCCAGTTCACTGGCCAGGTTCACCAACAGGTTCACCTGCCAGGGTCACCAGCTAATCAAGTACACCAGGCAGCCAGGGCCACCGACCAGTCATGTTCAGTGGTCAGTCAGGTTCCCCAGCCAGTCAGGTTCATCGGCCTAGTTCACCAGTTAGCAAGCTACATCGGCCGGCCAGGTTCACCAGCCAGGTACACTGGCTAGGTTCAACAGCCAGGTTCACCAGCCAGGTTTACCAGCCAGGTTCCCCAGCCAGCCTAATTCACAAGCTGGCCAGCTAGGGTACCAGACAGCTAGATTCACCAAAAAGCCAGGTAAAACAGCCAGGTTGATCTGCCAGGTTCACTGGCCAGGTTCACCGACCAGACAGGTTTACTGTACAGTCCAGATAACCAGCCAGGTTCACCAGATAGCTTCACTGGCCATGTTTACCAGCCAGGTTCACGTTCCAGTCAGGATCACCGGCTGGGTTCGCCAGCCAGGTTCACATGTCAGGTTCATCAACCAGCCAGGCTTACACCAGGTATGCAGTCCCCGCCTATTAGGTGGTACCATTTCCTGCTTGGTGCCTTTATAAAGCTTCTGAATCCCTTCATTTTTGGCTTCTGATTCCTGTCGAGACTGCTGAGGAAGACCCCAAGAATAAAATCAGCTTAATCCCAGCCAGGTTCACTGGCCAGGTTCATGAGCCAGACTGCTGAGGAAGACCCCATTGAACTTAATCCTATCAAGGTTCAAAGGCCAGGAAAAAAAGAAACAGGAAGGAGCAACACTATGCGACCTCGTGCAACTCCTACCCCATGTACTCCACCACAAAATGCAGTAAAAGTCATATAGAGAATGAAAATGGCAGCTCTAATGACCCAGAGAGTACCAAACTCTCAGACAAGGAGTTTAAGTAGTAATACGGAGGATGCTCATAGAACTCAAAGAAAGAATAGATCAAACTGAAGAAAACATAGAAATCAGAAACCTCCAAACTGAAATGACAGGACTGAAAAACTCAATAGATGAAATTAAAAACTCTATGGAAAGCCTCTCCAACGGAGTAAAAGCAGCCAGGGACCAGGGATCAACAGAATCAGCGAGCTGGAAGATGTGATGCAAAACAACTTCCATATAGTAGAAGAGACTGGAAAAGAACTTTAAAGCAAATGGTCAGACAATGGAAAAAATACTCAAAGAATGGAACAGATGAAAATAAAATTCCTTGGTAAATTCAACAGAAACAACATAAGAATCATTGGAGTCCCAGAGACTCAGGAAGAAAATCCCCAAGAAGAATCAATAGTCAAGGACATCATTACAGAGAAACTCTCAGAACTAAATATAGCATGCAACCAAATCCTGTATGCCTGAAGAGTACCAGCTAAAAGAGACCCCAAAAAAAGCACCTCAAGACACATCCTAGTCACAATGACAAATCCCACAGTTCAGGATAAAATACTGAAAGCAAGATCAAAAAGAGAAATTGCATTCAAAGAAGCATCCTTAAGTTTTACAGCAGATCTGTCACAAGAAACCCTAAAGGCCAGAAGGCAGTGGTGGGATATAGTGACAAAACTCAACAAAATGAATGCTTCGCCTAAAATACTGCACCCAGCATGACTCACTTTTTTGTTTTGTTTTGTTTTGTTTTTTTGGGCCACACCCGGCAGCTCTCAGGGGTTACTCCTGGCTATCTGCTCAGAAATAGCTCCTGGCAGGCATGGGGGACCATATGGGATGCCGGGATTCGAACCAACCACCTTAGGTCCTGGATTGGCTACTTGCAAGGCAAACGCTGCTGTGCTATCTCCCAAGACTCACTTTAATGTTTGAAGGAAGTATATATAGCTTCATGGGTAAACAGTTCAGAAACTTTACCGACTCAAAACTAGCCTTAAAAGAAAAATGTAAAGTTCTACTTTAAGACAAGATCAATCAATAGACAAACCAAACTTCTACACAAAGATGACACTAAATCCCATGACAATTCTCTCTCTCAATGTTAATGGACTAAATGCAGCAGTTAAGAGATACAGTGGCAGGGGGCCGGGCGGTGGCGCTGGAGGTAAGGTGCCTGCCTTGCCTGTGCTAACCTAGGTCGGACCGTGGTTCGATTCCCCGGTTCCCCATATGGTCCCCCGTGCCTGCCAGGAGCAACTTCTGAGCAAATAGCCAGGAGTAACCCCTGAGCATCACCGGGTGTGGCCCAAAAACCAAAAAAAAAAAAAAAGAGATACAGTGGCAAAATGGAACAAAAAGCTGAAACCAACAATCTATTGCCTACAAGAAACACATCTAAATAGTCAAAACAAACAGACTCAAAAGGCTGGAGGAAAGTCATCCAAGCAAGCCAATCCCCTTAGAAAAGCTGGAGTGGTAGGGCCAGAGCGGTGGCACAGACCACAGTTCAATCCCCTGGTGTCCCATATGGTCCCCCAAGTCAGGTGCAATTTCTGAGCATATAGCCAGGAGTAACCCCTGAGCATCACCGGGTGTGGCCCAAAAACCAAATAAAATAAAATAAAATAAAATATAAAAAGCAAAAGAAGCTGGAATGGTCATATTAATATCAGAAGACACAAACTTTAGACTTAAAAGTTGTAAGGGATAAACATGGTCATTTTGTGCTAATCAAAAGATATGTACAGCAGGAAGAAATCACTCTCCTAAACATATATGCACCCAAATATGGACCAACAAAATATTTAATAAATTGTTGACAAACCTGAAAAAAGACATCAATAGCAACACAGTAACAGTGGGAGACCTCAGCACTGACGTGTCAACCCTTGATAGGTCAACCAAGCTGAAATCCAACAGGAATATACTAGCTCTGAAAAGAGAAATGGAAGTGGACTAGTAAATATATATAGGGCACCCTATCCCTAGAAAACTGGATACACATTCTTCTCCAATGACTCCAATGAGTCATTTTCCAGGTTAGACCACATGCTGGTCCATAAAACATATCTCCATAAAGTCAAGAGGATAGAAATTGTACAGACTACCTTCTCAGATCACAAGGCACTAAAATTAACAGTGAACAATGCAGGGTCACAGAAGAAAAACTTTAACACCTGGAAATTAAACAGCACACTGCTGAACAACCAGTCGGTCAGATATGAAATCAAAAAGGAAATCAAAATATTTCTGAAAACAAATGGCAATGAAGACACAAACTATCAGAATTTATGGGACACAGCACAAGCGGTAATAAGAGGAAAATTTATAGCTTTTCAAGCACACATCAGAAAGGCAGAAGGGGCCTACATAAATAGTTTAATGGCACAGCTTTTAAAATTAGAAAATGATCAACAAAAAGAGCCAAAAATAGGTAGGCAGGAGGAAATAATAAAGCTTAGAGCAGACATCAAAGAAATGGAAATCAAAAAAACAAACTGAAAGATCAATGAAAGCAAAAGTTGGTTCTTTGAAAAAATAAACGAGATTGATAAACCACTAGCAAACTCACAAAGAAATGGAGAGAGAGAAACTTAATAAAATGCATTAGAAATGAAAAGGTTGAGATCTCTACAGATACTGCAGAGATTCAAAAGGTAATCAGAGACTACTTTTGAGAAACTAAACCATTAAACATGAGAACCTGGAAGAAATGGATACATTCTTAGACTCCTATAATCATCCATGGTTAAACCAGGATGACCTAGTATATCTAAATAGACTTGTCACTACTGAGGAAATTAAAAGAGTAATCAAAAGTCTTCCTAAAAACAAAAGCCAACCCAGATAGATTCCAAAACAAATTCTTTCAAACCTTTCTAGAGGAACTACTCCCAATCCTTTACAGACTCTTTCATGAAATTGAAATATCAGGATCACTCCCAAATGGTTTTTATAAAGCTAAAATCACCCTGATACCAAAACCAGACAGAAATGTTACAAGAAAAGAAAACTAGAGATCAGTATATCCCTGATGAATACAGATGCAAAAATCCTCAACAAAATTCTGGCATAATGCCTCATCGAGAAGGTCATACACCACGACCAAGTAGGTTTCATTCCAGGAATGCAAGGATGATTTAACATACATAAATCAATCAACATAATACGCCATATCAAAAAAAGTAAAAATAAAAACCACACAATCATATCAATAGATGCAGAGAAAGATTCAAGAAGGTCCAATACCCATTCTTGATAAAAAAAAAAAAAACATTCAAGATGGGAATGGAAGAAACTTTTATTAATATAGTCAAGGCTATCTACCACAAGCCAATGGAAAATATTCTCAATGGAGATAAACTAAAAGCCTTTCCTCTAAAATCTGGTACAATACAAGGCTGCCATCTCACCACTTCTATTCAACATAGTGCTGGAAGTTCTTGCCATAGCAATTAGGCAAGAAAAAGATATTAAGGGCATCTAGATAGGAAAGGAAGAAGTCAAGCTCTGACTGTTTGCAGATGACATGAGAATATATTTAGGAAACCCTAAAGATTCTACCAAAAAGCTCCTAGAAACAATAGATTCATATAGCAAAGTAGCAGGCTACAAAATTAACACGCAAAAATCAATGCCCTTGGGGCTGGAGAGATAGCAGAGGTAGGGCATTTGCCTTGCATGCAGAAGGACTTTGGTTTGAATCCCAGCATCCCATATGGTCCCCTGAGCACTGCTGGGTGTGACCCCCCCCCAAAATAAAACAAGAAAAAAAATCAATACTCTTCTTATGCACCACTAATGATAGAGAAGAAATTGACATTTAAAAAAAGACTCATTCACATTAGTGTCACACAAGCTCAGATATCTTGGAATCACCTTAACTAAAGATGTGAATCACCTTAACTAAAGATGTGAAGGACCTAGACAAAGAAAACTACAAAACTCTGCTTCGAGAAATAAAAGAAGACACAAGGAAATGGAGACATATACCCTGCTCATGGATTGGCAGGATTAACATCATTAAATTGGCAATACTCCCCAAAGCATTGTACAGATTTAATGGAACCCCTCTAAGAATACCCATTACATTCTTCAAAGAAGTGGATAAAACACTCCTTAAATTCATTTGGAACAAAATACACCCACAAATAGCTAGACCAACCCTTGGAAAAGGAGTGCAGGAGGCATCACTTTCCCAAACTTTAAATTATATTACAAAGCTATAGTTATTAAAACAGCTTGTTACTGGAATAAAGACAGACCCTCAGATCAGTGGAATAGACTTGGCCCAGATTTACAATTAATTAATCTTTGATAAAGGGGCAAGAAATCCAAAATTGTGCAAGGAAAGCATCTTCAACAAGTGATGTTGGAGCAACTGGTCAGCCACTTGCAAAAAAGCAAACTCACACCTCCATCTAACACCATGCACAAAGGTCAAATCCAAATGGATTAAAGACTTGATATCAGGCCTGAAAACAAGGTATATTGAACAACACATAGATAAAACACTCCTAGACATTGAGACTAAAGGCATCTTCAAGGTGGAAACAGCCCTCTCCAAACAAGTGGAAGCAGAGATAAACAGATGGGAATATATTAAGCTGAGAAGCTTCTGCACCTCAAAGGAAATAGTGCCCAGAATACAAAAGCCACCCACTGAGTGGGAGAAACTATTCACCCAATACCTGTCAGACAAGGGACCGATATCAAAAATATCCAAGTTACTGACAGAATTCAACAAGAAAAATACATCTAACCCAGGGGTCTCAAACTCAATTTACCTGGGGGCCACAGGAGGCAAAGCCGGGGTGATCCTTGAGTGCAAAGTCAGTAGTAAGCCTTGAACATTGGGGGTTGTGACCCAAACAACTAAAACAAAACAAAACAAAAAAATATTCCTCTAGGACAGGGCCACAAAATGTTGTACAGAGGGCTGGAAACGGCCTGCGGGCCACGAGTTTGAGACCCCTGATCTAACCCCATCAAAAAATGGGAAGAATAAAATGAAAAGACAACTTCTCAAAGAAGAGATACAAATGGCCAAAAGGTACATGAAAAAATGTTCTACATTACTAATTATTAGGGAGATGCAAATCAACACAACAATGAATTACGATCTCATGCCACAGAGACTGGCACACATCACAAAGAATAAGAGCAGTCAGTGCTGGTGGGATGTGGGGAGAAAGGAACTCTCATTCACTGGTAGTGGCAATGCCATCTAGTCCAGCCCTTTTGGAAAACAATATGGAGTTCTACAAAAAAACTGGAAATTGAGCTCCCATATGATCCAGCTAACCACTCCTACAGATATACCCTAGGAACACAAAAATGAAATACAAAAAATCCTATATATATACTCATTGCAGCATTGTTCACAATAGCCAGGTTCTGGAAACAATCAAGATGCCCTTCAGACACCGGGCGGTGGTGCTGGAGGTAAGGTGCCTGCCTCACCAGCGCTAGCCTAGGACAGACCGCGATTCGATTCCCCCATTTCCCATATGGTCCCCCAAGCCAGGAGCGACTTCTGAGCGCACAGCCAGGAGTAACCCCTGAGCGTCACTGGGTGTGGCCCAAAAAAAACAAAACAAAACAAAACAACAAAAAAAAGATGCCCTTCAACAGATGATGGCTAAAGAAACTGTGGTACATATAACACAGTGGAATACTATGCAGCTATGCAGCTGTCAGGAGTGGGTTTTTTTTGTTTTTTGTTTTTGTATTTTGGGGCTACACCTGGAGATGCTCAGGGGTTACACCTGGCTATGAGCTCAGAAATCACCCCTGGTTTGGGAGACCTTATAGTATGCTGGTTATAGAACCCAGGTCTCTCCTGGGTCAGCTGTGTGCAAGGCAAACACCCTACCACTGTGCCTTTTTTTTTGGCCTCATAAAGTCAATGTTTTGAGATCTATATTTTTTTCATGAATCTAGAACCTTGAAGTTTTCGTATTTGCTTATGTTAATTTTCTCTCCCAAGATTTGAGACAATTTCTGTGAGTTTTTGAAGAACTATACAGAGTGTGTGTGTGTGT
>PVKC010005843.1:0-16824 GCA_004027635.1 Crocidura indochinensis | reverse complement strand
TGCCCTACCACTGGCATCACCACTGCAGCCTGTATTTGTAGAATAACAATTAGAAATAGGATCTGGAAGATTATTCTAAAGCACCTTCATCATGTTGTTTCTGCAGTTGGTTTCATTACAGACTGTCTAATACATATTTGAGTGATTCCTAAATTACTCTTCAAAATACCTGGTATTGCTCTTTGCTTGTCCTGAATTTGCCATTTTGATGCTTCTCAGTTTAGGGCGAAATCATATGTCCAAGTTTATTTTCTACTACTTCATTTACATACAAAACTATCTTCTTGTTGAATATGTGAAGAATTTGGTATTCCTTCAGGTGAGAATAAAGGCAGTTTATGACCTTGTTCATTGCCCATTTTCTTTTTTAATGCACATTAAATTTACCTTTTGAACATTATGTAAATCACCAACTTTTCTAGAATTTTATTCAAAATTTTTAATTTAATTTTTTTCTTTTTCCTGGTAAATACTGTTCTCATTTTGCTTAGAAATAAAATTGAAATTAATATTATCTAGCAATTATCACCAATTTTTTTTTTATCTAAATGGTTATTCTTGTTTATAGGGAGCAGAATGCAGGGGCATGTTCAAAACCATCACAGCAATGTTGGAATCTGACATATGCTCTCTCTCACTACCTTAGCCCTTATTATTCATTGTGAAAATTGAGAGAGATGATTAAGGCATAGTTATATTCTAACCTTTCTTTCATTTGCAAATGTAAGATAAGGGGAAGGGTGAGAGAAATTTATTCATTTGTGGTGGGAAATGAACACTGGGATGGGTGATGTACTACTGTATGCCTAAAATTCAACCATCAACAGCTTTTTAACTTTGTGTTTCATATGATTCAAAAAAACATCTATTTAAGCTCATCATCTGTGGGCCTGAGAGATAGCACAGCTGTAGGGCTTTTGCCTTTTATGTAGCTGACCCAGGATGAACCTGGGTTCGATTCCCGGCTTCCCAGATAGTTCCCCAAGCCTGCTGGGAGTGATTTCTTAACCTAGAACCAGCATAAATCCTGATTGCAAAAAACAAAACTCATTATCTATATAAATGACCTACAGGTTTCATGCCTTTGTTGCTTCACTGAGTAAGGGCAAAATGGAAAGTATTATGAGAGTTCTGTCAATGTTACATTTCCATGGAGATGTACCATCTGATAAGCAGCCACCTTTGTGATTGTGAATATGACCCTCCACTCAGCAATCACTTCTGGTGGACTTGTGAGACCACCTGGAAAGCTAGGAATCGAACCCATGCAACACAAACACCTTAACCACTATGCTATTGTTCCAGTCTTATTTTAATGACATTTTGCACATTGTTGCAGTGGTTTCAATTCCTTGGAATTGATGTCCCATTTTTATCATTTTATCTTTTCATCTTTTGTTTTTCCTTTGAAACAAATTATTCATTATTCTGACTTGACTGAAGTTTTATAATGGTGAGATAATAGGTTGCTATGAGTATTACTAAGTGATTTAATTTGCATTCTTCAGATATTTATGCTATTGTATCTAAGAAACTCCACCACCGTCAACAAAATGGAAATTGTTTTACTCCTTTTGGAAAACTGATTTAGCTTTATCTTTTGTAGGTTTCCATTATACCCAAAAGGAGGTGAGAAGTTGCAGTTTGATTATGGAGTCTATCTTTTGAACAAAAATATAGCGCAGGTAAGAAACTCCCCTCTTCGTTCTCTCCTTCCCACTTACAGCTAGCTTCCTTGGATTGCTCCCCTTTATGCTTTATAAATGTGAAATACGATTGACTTTTTGATCAACCATTTTCAGTGTTAATACAAAATGTTTTGTTCTTATTGTTGTATCATAGTCTTCTTATAGACTTTCTTTATAGAGAAGCAAAGGGCCTACATTGGAATCAGAAACCCTTTATGAATTGTTATTTGCTACTAGACTATACAGTACCTGTGGGCTTTGTAACTCCTTTTTCTATAGCTTCACATTAATACCTTTCTTTTTTTTTAAACTTTATTTATTGTTTGATTGATTGGTTTCTGGACCACACCCAGCAGCGCTCAAGGGCTATTCCTGGCTCTGCATTTGGAAATCGCCCCTGCAGGCTTGAGGACCATATGGGATGCCAAGAATTGAACCAGGATCCTCCCTGGTCAACCAGATGCAAAGCAAATGCAGTACTGCTATGCTATCTTCCCAGCCCCAATGCCTTTCTTTTCTTACAACTTTCTTCTCTTACTTCCCTTATAAGGATTCATTTTTCATTGGTGAGTTTTGTTGTTGATTTTGGTTTTGAATCACACCTGACTCTGCACTCTTGACTACTCAGGGAACCATATGAGATGCCAGAAATAGAATCCAGTTCACCTCCATGCAAGACATTGATGGTTTTTTATGGAGTAATCACTCTGGACAAAAACTAGAAGCTGAAAGGAAATAAAGTGATAATAGTGATAGGCACGGTGCCCCTTCATTAACAATAGTGTAAACCACAGTATTTAAAAGGGGAAAAAAAATGGGGGAAGAGAGAGCAACAGGTGAACCCCCTGTACAGACAAAAGAAAAAGTATCGTGTTCTCCCATGTATGTGTGTTTTTATTAGAACTGGTTGTTGAAAACAAGAGAACAATAACTTCTGAGATTTTCTTAGGCTTCAGAATTCATCAGGAAATGCCTCTGAGCCTTTTAGAAAGAAACTTTAGCAAATTTGTGACCTTTAGCTTTTTCTTTCGACTTCAACTTCATTTCTTACTATTTTGTGGGAAATATTTTATTTCTTTGGCTTCACTACCTTTGTTTCATTATATCTTGATTTATAGAAAGTCTAAGAATAATTACTATGGTGCTTAATGTTTTCTAACATCAATCAAATTTCTGAGTTTTGAGGATTTTTTAATATACATTTATATCAGTGCATATTGTCAATGGGGGTCTTATATTCTCAGACCTTCTCATTTATACCCCATCTCTAGAAATGTGAACCAATCATACGATTAAAATGGCCCCGCCTCTGTAATTTATAAGCCACTGTAGTGGAGGTGGATGAAAGCATTGGCATGTGGTAAAGTGCCAGAGAAAAGGAGTGAAGTCATTTAATACTGAATCCATAACTTGGTTGAGGATTTGAATAGTCAATAGAACCTTTCATCATAACCAGAAATAGTAGTAAAATTGCTTTTTTGTTAGAGGAAATTACAGAATTTAGTAATATTTGTTACTTCAGTATTTGGGACCAGTCCAACCTCAGTTTTGAAAGCACAAACTTAGAAAGACAGGCCTTCAAGTAGAAATCCTCAAATGCTGTTTGAAGAATTGAGAGGTTTGGTAAAGCCTTCTTTCCTTCTTCATGTCAGTATTTCTGTGTGTGTGTGTGTGTGTGTGTGTGTGTGTGTGTGTGTGTGTGTGTGTGTGTTAGCATATAAATAAAAGACTTCTATGTTACCACTTAACAGACCAGATGAGGTTGATAATGGGGAGAGCAAAAGTAGTGAACAAATTTCTAAGTATAATGTGGATGCTCAATATCACTGATCACCAGAAATATATCAATTAAAACTACATTGTCAAAACACTTCACACCTATTAGAATGGTTAGCACAAAAGATAGGAAACAATAAAAAATGTCTAAGAAAAGGGAACCCTAATGTGGAAATGTAAATTTGTAAAACACACTGGAAAACAATCGGAATTTTTCTTTAATAATTTAAAAATAGGGAGCCGGGAGGTGGCGCAGGAGGTAAGGTGCCTGCTGCCTTGCCTAGGACGGACCACGGTTCGATCCCCTGGTTCCCATATGGTCCCCCGTGCCTGCCAGGAGCGACTTCTGAGCGAATAGCCAGGAGTAACCCCTGAGCGTCACCGGGTGTGGCCCAAAAACCAAAAAAAAAAAAAAAATAAATAAAGGGTAGATGTGATACTGAAGTGAGCTTCAGCACATACTTTATATGCAATAGAAATAGGAAGGCACCACATGGTCATCTGAACATGATTGGTCATCACCCTGTGCACAGAGTAGGAAATAGGACTGAGCACAGCCATATATGTATTCACTATGCTCTCCCAAATAACATAACTAATAACCCCACAAAAACATAGAGCATCATATGATTCAATAATTCTATTTCACTATATTTATTCAAGAGATGAAATGCACAGAGAAATGTTTCCCTGTTATTGCAATTTTATATGTATTAGTTAAGACATGAAAGCATCCTAACAATTTACTAATAGTAGAAAGATTAAGAAAATGTGGAGAAACATATCTCTGATGGAATAGTACTCATCCAGAAAAGTGAAGGAAGTCCTGCTTTTTAAAATAACTGAGTCAATAAAAAAGTATTAAATAAAATAAAATAACTGGATCCATGTGAATTGCATTTGCCAAGTGAATTTAGTCAAACACAAATATATGATTTTACTTATCTGTAGGATCTAGAAGATGATCAATTTTTTAATACAGAGAATATATCTTTGGTTGCCAGAAATGGAGTGAGGAAAAGTGGAGAAAAAAAAGGCAACTTCAATTCCTTAAAGATGTGTGATTAGATTAATATCTTTTAGGTATTAATTTTAAACAATACTTTGTATCATTATCCAGCATTTAAATATTTGTGAACCAGTGATATCTAGGAAATGTTCATTTTAAATGATACTTTATATAATTTTGTCAGCTTTTAAATATGTGTGTTCCAGTATTTCCAACTTTGATGCAAAGAAATCATATACAGTTAAGCTCTATTCTATGTAGCTGATATTACACTAATATTCAAAGCTACTACCAAAAGAGAAAATTTTGTAACATAATAGCCAAAGCCATACTGAGAAATAAGAAATAGGAAGGTATCTCATTACTTAATCTGAAACTATACCATAAAGCTATTGTAGTCAAAACAGCATGGTACAAAAAGACAGCCTAACTAATTGAGTATCCAAATAAACCCTCATATCTGTGATCAGCACAGCAATTGTAAGAATCAAAAATATTCATACAAGAACTTAATGCACACCATTATTCATTGCAATACCTAACACAATAGCTAGGCTATAGAATCAACCCAGGTGCCCAACAACTGTTGAAAGGATAAAGAAGGTGAATTATATACACAATGGGATACTATGCAGCTGCAAGGAATAATGAAATTATGTTATTTGCTGCAACTTGGATGGAACTGAAAGATATGTTAAGTGAAGTAAATCCCGAGAACAAATACTATTCTTATCTGTGGTATAGAGCAGTGGTCGGCAACTTTTTTTTCAACTGAGCCAAATCTCGCCAAAACCACGATTGAAATTTATTTTGAGAGCCACATTTTTTGTCTATTTGTTTGTGTGTTTGTTTGTTTGTTTGCAGTGCTCAGGGATTACTCCTGGCTCTATGCTCAGAAATCACTCCTGGCAGACTTAGGGGACCATATGGGATGCCAGGATTCGAACCACCGACCTTCTGCCTAAGAGGCAAATGCCTTACCTTCTTGCTATCTCTATGGCCCCGAGAGCCACATTTTAAAACCGAAAATACTTGGGGCCCGGGAGATAGCATGGAGGTAAGGCATTTGCCTTTCATGCAAAAGGTCATCAGTTAGAATCCCGGTGCCCCATATGGTCCCCCATGCCTGCCAGGAGCAATTTCTGAGCATGGAGCCAGGAGTAACCCCTGAGCACTGCTGGGTGTGGCCTAAAAAAAAAAAAACACAAAAAACCGAAAATACATAGAATGGTACGTTGTTTTTAGTATCAATAAGTTTTTATTGAGAATATTCTGCATGCAAGTATCCACATAGGTCGGGAGGATACAAATAACACAACTAATAAAACAAAAACTTTAGAACGATATCATTTATCGATGATGTTAAATTTCATAAAATTTGTCTTACAATGTAGAGAAAATTACATCCTGACAATGACTAACAAAGTTACAAACACTAATGTGAACATTGACCTTGCATTTCCTTGGATAGTTAGAGTAAGTCGGGTTTGTTTGTTGTTGTTTTTGTTTGTTTGTTTTTTGGTTTTTGGGTCACACCCAGCAGTGGGCAGTGCTCAGGGTTACTCCTGGCTCCATGCTCAGAAATTGCTCCTGGCAGGCACAGGGGAACATATGGGGCACCGGTATTCGAACCGATGACCTTTTGCATGAAAGGCAAACGCCTTATCTCCATGCTATCTCCCGGGCCCCATGTTTGTTGTTGTTTTTAATTTTAGGCACGATTCCAGTTTCTCATTGATGAGACTATTTCTCAATTGACTCTTGATAAGATTCATGCTTGAAAATGATTGTTCGCTTAAATATGTAGACCGGAACAAGGAAAGAACAGCAAACACTAGCTTTTTTAATTGATTACGGTATATGAGTCAGTAATACTATTCCAGGTGTTAAAAATCAACATATCTTCCTTCTCCAGGTCTTTCAAAGCAGACCACTTGTGCTGTGAACTAAATTCACATTTGTGTTTCTCCAATCTTTCTTAATTAGCACAAAGCTGTTCGAATTTCGAGCTCTACAGTTATTTGTTTTCTAAATCCAGAAATTGCATTTCGAAGTTGCCAATGTTGATATTAAAGGGAGAAAAATTTAATTCCATTACAGTGGCATTCAGAAGTTTTTTAACACAGGCCAACATGAATTTGCTGTTTCTGAAATCCTGAAACCTCTTGAGAAAAGCTTCCCTCATATTTAAAAACACTGTTTTAAAATAGGTAATGTCAATATCAGAATTATTTTCTTGGCGATGTTTCAACAGGCTTGGAAAGTGAATTAAAGTTTCTCTGTCAAAATTTTGAGCAAAAACAGATAATGTGTTTTCAAACAAAATAACTTCTAACATAGAAAAAATTGTGTTTCCTTTCCCCTGTAGTTTATGATTAAGCTGATTTAGATGTGAAGTAACATCCACCATGAAATACAATTTTTGAATCCACTAAGCGTTTGTTAATTCTGGATAGTGAACACCCATCTCGAGGAAAAATGCTTTTATTTCTAATAAGGAAGTAAAACAGAAGTTGCACACCCATAGCATACCATACCATACCCACTCATTGTATGATAGAGTGGATTCAAAAAAACTCCTTCCTGAACTAAACTCTGTTACAGATGACACAGTAAAGATAATTTGTGAAATTCAAAATTGTGATCAAATCCAGGCTATTCACCACCCTGGGTGAGAGTATGGTTGCCCACTACTAGCATCTTGTCCATGAAGAAGTGGAGCGGCTGTTCAGGGGAAGGGTGCTCTCTCGCCTTGTTGGCAAGAGGGAAAAAGTAGTGTAGTTCCTGTGAGAGCAGAACTCTGACTTTGTACAGCCCCAGTTGAACAAGGAATGGGTAGCTAAGCTTGTGTATTTGGCAGACATTGTTCATTTTCTCTATGAACTTAATATTTCTCTGCAAGGGAGTTTCGAAAGTATTTTTTTATAGTGAGACATAAGATGGATATGTTCAAAAAGGAATCTGATTCTGGAATAGCTGTGTCTGAGAAAGAGATATTGAAATGCCTCCACTCTTTCAAAAAATTTCTGATTGGCACTTATATTATGCAGAAATTCATAATCAATATGAAAAACAGCATTTAAGAGCATTAGCTCACAACTTTAATCATGAGTACTCTGAACATGAGAATCCATGGAAATGAAAACTCTGGGATGAGTATTTCTTCATGGAAGATGCCCACTCTTGTACAAAATAAAATATGTGTTTTAAGATCACTCCAGGCACTGTATTTCTAAACCCTACTCAACCTGGTTTGAAGAAGCAGGGTAGCAAGAAAAAAAATGATAAACCAAGCTAGCCAGGAAAGGATGATCATGGAGTCCATGGCCTTTTACCTTGTACTCTCTGCCTGGAGCCCAAAAAGCTGGAACACCTCTTTCTTTATTAAAACCAATTCCCAATACCAGGAGGCTTCAAGTCAAGAGAGAGAGACAAAAGTACATATTCAGTGGGCTTTTACATATCAAAGGAAGAGGTTTAAGAAAGGATGACGTTGGGGGAACACCTTTGTTTGAGGTTAATACTGGATATCATCTTACACTCTTGGAGCCAGCACAGAGGTTGCACACAGGGCACGCACTGACAGAGGCTAGGAGCAGAGTCCTGACGCCTGGAGCAGCCACCGGGCACACAGAAGAACCAAATTAAAAGTGTAAAGAGCCACATGTGGCCAACCACTGGGTATAGAGAATAAAAAGACAAGGGAATGCAAAGTATCAAAACAGTGGAATTGGGCCCGGAGAGATAGCACAGCGGCATTTGCCTTGCAAGCAGCCAATCCTGGACCAAAGGTGGTTGGTTTGAATCCCCGTGTCCCATATGGTCTCCCATGCCTGCCAGGAGCTATTTCTGAGCAGACAGCCAGGAGTAACCTCTGAACACTGCTGGGTGTGGCCCAAAAACCAAAAAAAAAAAAGGAATTGGGGAGACAGGCAAATGCCTAGATTACCCTTGTTCTTCAATTTTAGAAATGAGAATAAGGAAAGAAAGAAATTAAGATGAATTAAGAAGAGATAGATGACGGTAACAAAGCAAGGACCCCTAGTTGTCAGTGGTGTAGAGAAAAGGTTTATATCTAAATCACAGAGCCAGCAATGCTCTAATGTGATTCCAACTACAGAAACTAAATACTTTTGGGGTAGGGTTGAGGCCCATACCCAACAGAGCTCCTGGCTCTATGCTCAGAAATTGCTCCTGGCAGGTTTGGGGTGGGGGTGGGGGGTGGGGGATATGGATTCCAAAGATTGAACCCAGATCTCTCCTTTGTCTGCCACGTACAAGGCCTAACTGCTGTGATAACACTCCAGCCCATGTTTACTTTTTTATTTTTTAAGTTTTATTTTATTGAAATCATTGTGATTTACAAAGCCTTATGGTTTTCAGGCATAAAATGATTCAGGGCCAATCCCACCACCGTCCCCTTGCTCCATCAATATTCCCCAAGTGTATCCCATACAACCCAATTGCCCCCCCAGGCTACCAATATAATAGGCCCAAAGAATCTCTTAATTCCATTGTTGTTGCCTTTAGCTTGGATATTTGTTCTGTCCTTTTTTGACACTGCATATGCACCTGATACCACCTGGCCCCTATTCTTTCCTGTTTTTGTTTCTCCTCTTTCACTCAGTTTCTTTCCTTCTCTTCACTATACTCTGGGGCCAAGGGTGTTTGAGACAACTCTCATTTAGACCATTGTGTCTCTTCATGCAGTTACTCTAAATACCACATATAAGTAATATCATTCTGTATTTATCCTTCTTCTGGCTTCATTTAACATAATATCTTCCAGTTCTGTCCATGTAACCATGCAAATTGCATGGTTGCATCATTCCTTAAAACTATGTAGTATTTGATTTTATATATGCACCACATCTTCATGATCCACTCATCTGTTGTTGGACATCTAGGTTGATTTCCAAGTCTTGGCTGTTGTACTAAGTGAAAAGCTAGATTTTCTTATAAAATAGTATGGGAACGGGGCCCGGGAGATAGCATGGAGGTAAGGCATTTGCCTTTCATGCAAAAGGTCATCGGTTCAAATCCTGGTGCCCCATATGGTCCCCCATGCCTGCCAGGAGCAATTTCTGAGCATGGAGCCAGGAGTAACCCCTGAGCACTGCCGGGTGTGACCCAAAACAAACAAACAAACAAAAAATAGTATGGGAACAAAATACAGAAGAATATATGAGAATGTAATTGTTGGGGCCTGGGAGATAGCATGGAGGTAAGGCATTTGCCTTTCATGCAAAAGGTCATTGGTTCGAATCCTGGTGCCCCATATGGTCCCCCGTGCCTGCCAGGAGCAATTTCTGAGCATGGAGCCAGGAGTAACCCCTGAGCACTGCTGGGTGTGACCCAAAAACCAAAATAAATAAATAAATAAATAAATGCTTTAAAAAAAAGAGAATGTAATTGTGTTTTTGTTATAGCAGGTTCAGGTAGTGCACAAAAGACTTAGAAAGATGTAAAGCAAAGTTATTTACCGTATATACTCAAGTATAAGACAATCGAAGTATAAGCTGACCCCTTAATTTTACCCTAAAACCTGGGAAAACTTAATGACTCGAGTGTAAACCAAGGTAGAAAATGCAGCAGCCACTGGTAAATTTCAAAAATAAGAATATATACTCAAAACAATTATAATAATTGAATCAATAGGTTAGATGATTTTTCAATATGCATTGCTAAAGAAAAACTGTAAACTAGCAACAATAAAACTTTAAATAGGGGCTGGAGAAATGGTGTGACAGCAGGGCGTTTGCCTTACACTCGGCAGACCAGGTAACGGACCTGGGTTTGGTTCCCGGCGTTCCATATGGTACCCCGAGCCAGCCTGCCAGGAGTGAATTCTGAGTGCAGAGCCAGGAGTGACCCCTGAGAGCCACCGGGTGTGATCCAAAGACCAAAAATAAAATTAAATAAATAAATAAATAAAAACTTTAAGTAAAGTACAGAAACTCATAGCTTAACAAATAATCAAGCTAAGTCACAAAGGTTAAAATCCTTCAAAACTGGGGGCTGGAGCAGTGGCACAAGCAAACACCTGTTTGCTTTGCATGTGTCTAACCTAGGACAGATCACAGTTCGATCCCCAGAATCCCATATGGTCCCCCAAGCCAGGAGCAATTTCTGAGTGCATAGCTAGGAGTAACCCCTGAGCATTATGGGGTGTGGCCCAAAAAGAAAAAAAAATACTGGATTCCTCCTCATCATCATCTGTATGTCCAAAGAGAGTTTCAGCTATATCTGATGTGAGGGTATCAGCATAGACAATGTTGGTCCAGAGCTATAGCACAGCGATAGGGTATTTTCCTTGCATGCAGATGACCCGGGATAGACCCAGGTTCAATCTCCAGCATACCATATGTTCCCCTGAGCCTGTCAGGAGCAATATCTGAGTGTAGAGCCAGGAGTAACTCTTGAATACCGCTGGTTGGGGCCCCAAAACAAACAAACAAAAAAAAAAGTGCAAAGGATCTTGAGACAGAAAAGTTGAAGAGGTGATATTCTAGAGAAAATGACCATTTAGATTTTATATGAAACATCCCAGTTGTGTATTGTGACAAACCAGTGCACATGTTGGAAACTTTTTATGAGACAACAATTTAAATAGTGGTAATATTATGCAGTCCAGGACATAAAACAGCAGATTTTGTACACAGAAAGTTTGTTTAAATAGTTTTATTTTGTTATATTTTACATTTTATGATCTTGCCTTCTGATGTGGAAACGGTAATGTTTTAGTTGAAGAATTTCCATCTTACTGGGGAAATTTAAGGATAGAAATATTAGCAAGTGCAAGAGGACGAGAGGGAGCTAAGGTACCAAGGGAAGAACCACTTAAAACCAGCCAAGACTAATTTGACTAGAGCAGGTTAATGGTGGAGAAAGGAAAAATATTTCAGCCCTGGCACCATAAAGTTACCAGTTATTAAACTTGAACCTTAGCTGGTCTTTGGAAGTTCTAGAAACATGCTTTGAGTACTTTATTTTAATAATGGTGAATGGGTTAGTCAGACAATTGTTCTTTTATTCTTAAGTTAATTAAACTAACTTAAAAATAAGAAAATCTGGGACTGGAGCAATCACATGGTAGGTAGGGCATTTGCCTTGCATATTGCTGATTCAAGTTCGTTCCCAGCTATCCCCCAAGCCTGCCAGGAGTAATTTCTGAGTGCAGAGCCAGGAGTAACTCCTGAGTGCTACCGGGTATGGCCTAAAAAATTTAAAAATAATAAACTAAGAGAATCTTTGTCTTCAAATTCATATTATGCGTTTGTGTATAATTTAAAAGTTCTAATTATATTTAATGCGATAAATGCTGCTTTTTTTTTTAATTTTTATTGTGACTGAAGTTCATTACACAGAATTATTTACGGTACATAGTGACAATGAGTGAAGGACATTCCCACCACCAATGTTGTCCTCCTTCCACTCCTGTTCCCAGCATGTCTCCCATATCTCCCTCCTTTGCTCTCCTCCTCTCCCCCCACAGAATACTAGTATAACTGGTCTCCACTTAACAGCTTGTTGTAGGTCGGGCATCTATTCTGTTTGGTGTTCCAGTCTGATCATTTTTTATTTACACTGCATGGTCATATGGCTGGCCCTGGTAACATCCTTTTCTCCCCTCAATTTATGAGTCTGAATACTTCAAGTTGTGCTATTCTGTTTGAGATAAAAAAGGTTAAGAAAAGGAGAAGGGAAAATTTGGTATCAACTACTAAAAGCAAATGAAATTTAAAAATCACCGGATAATATCCACAAGAGTGAAAAAAAAAGGTGGAAGAAAAAAGAGAAGGAAAATAATATCAAAAACTGATATAAATAAATAAATAAATAAACAAAACAAAACCAGACAAAAGGAATAATGGAGTGGCAGGGTTTGGTGTTACCCACTTTTTTTTTTTGGTATAGGCACAGTAAGTATTGGGGAAGTAAGGAAATTTCCATGACCTAATGGATTCAGGGTTTCTCCATTTCTGGAGCATATTGTCATGGGAACAACCACTGGCTCCATACCTTCTCATTGCTATATCCCAGGGGTTTTGTTTGTTTGTTTGTTTTTGTTGTTGTGGAGGTGTCAGGAAACTTTCCTCTCAGTTGTGGATGAGAAAATCAGGTCACTGTAGAAAGCAATCTCGGTATTTGCACATGTCCTAGGACAAGGCCTAGGGTAGAGTCTTTAAGGTTCTAGAGGTTGTTCCAACATTGTTGATGTGTTCAGTTTTCTGTGTCCTGTGCTCAATGCTGCTTTTTTATAGTTGTAATTAAGTGTTCTTTTTAACTGTTAAAGAACCATATGACTATTTCACAGTTTACTAAGCATTCAAGATGGCATATTATAACTGTGATCACTATAATTTTCAAATGCTAACTGATATTGTTGACCAAAGTAAATCAATTTTTAAACCTGTTAGATAGCTTTTTTCTGCTGTAAACCTAGAAGTGCCAAAAATAGTTTTATAAATAAAGATAGAAACAACTGTAAGTTATATGGCTTATAAAGGGCATTGAGATCTATCAAAGCTATTACTTCTTTCACCCTTTGCAGAATCCTAAAGAGTTGGCATTGTTATTCCTAATTTTTGTTCAGATAAACTTGCCTGTGAAGGACTGACAATAGATTGGGATACCTTGTTGGTTTCCATTGTCAGACAGGAACATTAGATAACAAGTTTCTCTTCTACCACTACTGATAGCTAGGAATAAATTTAGCGCCTTACTTGGTTTATCTCCTTGGTATTGTCATCTTTTCCTTTGTCCTTGTAGTTTTTAGAATATTTACTTTAGTTTTTTTGTGGGAGGTGGAGTACTTGGGAGCAATACAGCAGTGCTCAGGGCTTACTCCATGTATATGCAGGGTAATTGGATATCTGTGGGCCTTACTGTTTTAAGTTGTGGCCACATTTTGTATTCTTCTTTAGCATTTAAATGATCCCGTCTCTATTTCATTGATCTGAGGATTTGTCTTTATTCTAATATCTTACTGTTTAACTTATTAAAATTATAATTTATAGTTCAGTTTGAAGTTGGGGGAAATTGATGCCTCCCATCTTTTCCCCAAGGAGTGATTGCTTTTGATATTCGGGGGGGATATTATTGTTCCATATGAATTTCAAGAATGTTTGATCTATTTCTTTAAAAAATGTTTTGGGTATCCTTGTAGTGACTAAGTTGAATACACTTGAGTATACTGAAACTCTCATATAGTTGATGAGGTTATATGATCAATTAATTTTTTATAAAGTAGCAAGAAATATGAAGTGGATCAAGGAAAGCATCTTCAACACTTGGTGTTGTAAAAATTGATTAGTTACATGCAAAAAAATGGACTCAGACCTCTTTTTAATATTATGTACAAAAATCAAATCACAATGAATTAAATATCTGATATCAGTCCTGAGCCCATAGTATACAAAGAGGAAACATAGGCAGAAGTTTCCTTGACATTGAAGCTTCAAGAATGAAACACTACTGAGTAACAAACAAGTAGAAGCAAAAATAAACAAATAGAATTATCTTAAGAAGATAAGACACTTCTGCACCTCAAAGGAAGCAATGACCAGAATATAAAGATGTCCAGATTTGGGAGAAATTAATCACCTAATACCCATCTGATAAGGGATTAGTATTTAGGATAAATAAGGTGCTGGTACAACTTTACAAGAAAAAAGCATCCACCCCATGAAGAAATGGGGAGAAGAGACGAATAGAAACTTCCTCAGAGAAGAAATACAGATGGCCAAAGCCACATGGAAAAGTGTTCTGCATTAATAATCATAAGGGAATTGTAAATCAGAAGGACATGAGATATCATCTTATACCACAGAGACTGGTACACATCAAGAAGAATAGGAACCTGTACAGGCTGGAAGAAAGTTACTCTCATTCACGGTGGATGGGACTGTTGATTGCTCCAATCTTTTTGGGAAACAACTTCAAGTTGAGCCTCCAAGGAACCCAGCAATAATGCTACTGATAATATACCCTACAATGCAGACAAAGCAACTACATTCCTATGTTCATTGCAGTGCTGCTCACAATAGGCAAAATCTGGAAACAGCACAGTTCCTGAGAACAGATGAGTGGATAAAGAAACATTTACACAATAGAATATGATGCAGCTGTTAGGAGAAATTAAATCATCAAATTTGTTTATGCATGGATGGGTATGGAGTGCATTATACCGAGTAAAATGAGTCAAGGGAGTAAAATAGGCATAGAATGATCCACTCATTTATGGGATATAAAAAATGATATGGTTAGGGGCCCGGGAGATAGCATGGAGGTAAGGCATTTGCCTTTCATGCAAAAGGTCATCAGTTCGAATCCGGTGCCCCATATGGTCCCCCGTGCCTGCCAGGAGCAATTTCTGAGCATGGAGCCAGGAGTAAGCCCTGAGCACTGCCGGGTGTGACCCAAAAACCAAAAAAAAAAAAATTATATGGTTGGTAATAAGACCCAAGGAAAATAGAAACAAGGACCAGGAGAACTGATTCATAGATGGAAACTTGTGATAAAGAGGTAGGGAAAAGAAGGTACTGCTATGACAATGATAGTTGGAAATGAGCACTGAGACAAGCACTGGGTGCTGAAAGGTGGTAAAAGTGATATGCATGATACTTCTTCAGTAACATAATTATAAAGCACAGTGTATAACAGGGCTGGATGATTGGAGGGAGGGAGCAGAAAGAGAGAAAGAATGAATGTCTGCCATGGAAGGGGAAGGGAAACTGGACATTGATGGCAAGATATGTGCACTGGTAAAGAGATGGATTTTAGAACATTGTATGATTGAATTCAATTATGAGTAGCTTTGTAATTCTCATAATGATTCAGTTAAAAAAAATAGTTAAGGGGCCGGGCGGTGGCGCTGGAGGTAAGGTGCCTGCGCTAACCTAGGACGGACCGCAGTTCGATTCCCCGGTTCTCCATATGGTCCCCCGTGCCTGCCAGGAGCGACTTCTGAGTGAATAGACAGGAGTAACCCCTGAGCGTCACTGGGTGTGGCCCAAAAACAAAACAAAACAAAAAAAGTTAATAAATGATCCAGTCTTCGTTTAAGTGTTTAAATATAGAAAAATAGCAATGAAATTATAAAACCACTTGAAATTATACTATTACTACTGAGATTGCCATTATATTTAGCATACATGTTTTCAAATGCCTAAAGAAATTTACATGATAAAGTTTTACATAAATTGTTTCAAACTGTAATTCTGTTATCCTAAGCTAAGTACAGGGTCAGAGTGGTAGTACAGCAGGTAGGGCACTTGCCTTGCATGCAGCCTACCTAGGTTCAATACCCAGCATCCATATGGTGCTCAGAATCTGCCAAGAGTGATTCTTGAGTTCAGAGGCATAAATAAACCCTGTGCACCAAGGCCGGAGAGATAGCATGGAGGTAGGACATTTGCCTTTCATGTAGAAGGACGTTGGTTTGAATCCCGGCATCCCATATGGTCCCCGAGCCTACGAGGAGCGATTTCTGAGTATAGAGCCAGGAGTAACCCCTGAGCACTTAAGGTGTATCCCAAAAAAAAGACCCTGAGCACCACCAGGAGAGGCTTTAAAACAAAACAAACCAATTTAAGTACATTGTGATGGTTATATCTGATTGAGGAGAATAGTTACGTAATGATGTAATTCAGTTTCCTTGTATGATGGACATTTAGATTGTTTCCAGGATTTTCCAGTAGTAAACAATTCATTATTCAATGAATGAACAAGTTTCTACTCCGTTACTTGTAGTTATTAGTGTTCATTTATTTCCTAGGCATTAATAATTGCTGAATTGAATAATATATACATTTTAATCTTTTTTGAGAGAAGTATTATCTCTATGCTTTTATTTATAGCACTTTATATTGTTAAGTTTGCATTTCTAAGTTATTTCAATTTTTTTTTGTGAATAGCCAATAAACATTTGATCAGTACACTATTTTAAAAAGTATCAATAAGGGGCCCGGGAGATGGCATGGAGGTAAGGCGTTTGCCTTTCATGCAAAAGGTCATCGGTCGTGCTAGCCTTGGACGGACCGAGGTTCGATCCCCCGTGCCCCATATGGTCCCCCAGGCCAGGGGCGACTTCTGAGCGCATACCAGGAGTAACCCCTGAGCATCACCGGGTGTGGCCCAAAAACCAAAATATATATATATATATATATCAGCTTAAATTTGTCTACATATATTATAAATTCAGACTAATATTTGTAGTAGTTGGATGGATATGACAGAAGGAATAAAGCTTTGTTATCCATGGACTCAGAAAAGATGAAATGATTTAATGGAGGAAAAGGTAACGCCAACCATTAGAAATTTTGGTGTTCTTTCTCTCATAATTTGTTT
>PVKC010005842.1:0-32292 GCA_004027635.1 Crocidura indochinensis | reverse complement strand
GGCTTTGCACTCAGTCACTCCTGGAGGACTAGTGAGCCCTTTTCTGGCCCCATGAGGTCTGCTTCTGGGGTGTTGAGAACCCAAGCTGGCTATATGCATGGCAAGTACCCTACCCATCACACTATTGCTCCAGCCCTCAAACATTTTTTGTAAAGTTTTGGAAGATAAACATAGATTCTGATATGACATGATAATCAGCAAGGTATCACCAACTAAATTAATCAAAGCAAGTAAGTCTCCAAAAGTAGTAACAAGATATATTTTAACTTCCTTTAGCAGATAGCATTCATTCACACTTACTAATTCTTTCATTAAGAAAAATATATTGTTTTTTTTTTCTTGGGTGTCAGGAATTGTCCTGGAGGTAGTGTGGTAGTGTCACAGTGAGGGACATGTTCTCATGGCATGTTGACCAAAAATAAATATCCATTAAGTAGCATAATTGTAGTAGTAGTAAATGCTTTCATGGGAATTGCAGGAAGGGGGTAATATTTTTAGGCAGGGATGCCAGGAGAGGTTTCAGTGGAGGTAGCCCTTGAGTTTATATGGTGGAAAGATCAAGATGTCTGAAGACCTAAGAAGGAACATTTGAGAAGAGAATAGCCAACATGATGGCTTTTTAATTGGTAGCATATTTCAGATTTTTATGATTTACTTTGATGCATAGCAGTAGGATGGAAGATGGTAAGCAGAAGGGTCATCATAGAGAAGAAGGGCACTTGGTGCCTAATCATGTAGCATCTGAGAGTGTTGACAGAGTTGTGTCTTTCATTGTTACTTCTGGAAGGAATAATGTTAACAGTCTCTTTTCCAATGGAAGCAGTCAGTAGACTGGGACTCTGAGTCTTGTAGAAGCTGAGTAATCCCTTGTCTGACCATGAGGACTCCAATATTTTATTTTTCCCTCAATTATCTGATGGGGTTAAACTCACCCACTTCAAAGATTGAAGTATTATGAGACAAAATGAAATAACCTTTCGGGAAACAGATTTAGAATAAAGGACTGCTATTTTCATTTCTAGTAGCATTGAAATGCAAATTCCTTCTGCAGTGGGTCTCATGTCCTTTAATCTATCTGTAAATGATGTTATTCTCTTTTTGTTGTTTTTATAAAGCCTATTTACACATTTGCAGACAAATTAGTAAAGCAATGGAGGAAGTTTGAAATAACTAAACTCTACTTAACGCATAAACATCAGTTTGTAATCCAACTGTAAGAATGTAATATCTGGGTCTCTTAGAGGACCATACCCACTTACCAGTGTCAACAGCCCCTTCCTTGACTAGACATGGCAGCCTAATATCCCCGATGTATTTGAGTCTGGAGTCCCCACATTGAGAATGAGCCCTAGGAAATGGTCATCCCAGGTATGATTTCAGAGGTAAGGGGATGGACATTGCGAGTGGGAGGGAGTATAATTATTAGCATAACTTGCTTTGAACTCAGGCTCCCTGATACTCTTTCTCACGCACAAATCCTCATGGCCCATTCCTATATGTCATGGATGTATTCAGTTGCCTTGGCAACAAACTGTCCAGAGTTGTAAGGAGCATCAGCCCTCTAATTTTCAGCCTCATGTTGCCAGGACAACAGATTCATGGGAAGAGACTTTGCTGTAGTTTCTGTATGTTGCTGCCACCCACTTGCCCTGATTCTTATCCTGCCCACCTTCACTTCTGCCCACCATCTTCCATCTGTGTCCTTTCTTCCTTCACCTACATGGATCCCCTGTCTGCAAATGCCTTCCTCCATGCCCACTTCTTTGCTTTTGGTTCTCTGACCATTCCAGTATTTTCATGACTAATGTGAAAGCAGATACTGTATTATCACAGAGAAAGCTTCATGCCACCAGTAAAGGGCATGGTTGGAATAACCATGGAGTATAAAAACATGGAGGGTAAAGGAAACTTGGTAGACTATTGTGTTTTGCTTTAGTTTGTGTCATAGAGTGTGGTTGTTTTATGTTTGGTCGTGGCTTTTTAACAGAACAGACTTAATCACCAACAGAGGAGTTTTAAATTTTAATATCATTATTAAAAACAAGAAACAGATTTGCTGGTGCTCTATCCATGAATTCCAATTTAATGGATGTGGAGTTAAGACACCATAATTGCTGCTTTCACAAACTTTCCCTGAGGATTTTGGAGATACAGCCAGTTTCAGGACAAGCACATGGCATATTGTTTAGATTGTCAAGTTTTGTGATGGCTCAGGATCTGTTGAGTTTGCATTTGATGTTGATGCCTTTATGTAACTACTTTATTAGGAGAAGAAGAGTTGAAGGCAGGTAAGAAGTAACCCTGGGCAATGGAGAGGAGAGAAATGAAGACAAAGGGAAAGTGGTTGAAAGAAAAACCAGATGATGAGAAGCTCCAGTCATCCAGGGAGCAGGGAAGCTTCTCCAGCCTTTCATCTCTCTAAGGGAACTCTATCTGCCTATCTACCTACTATCTATCTATTATTTGGACCATATTTGCCCCACCCCATGCTTCCTTGTTGGATCACTCTGTATAGTGGGGTTGCAGCCTTTGCACTACTGGTTTGTGCTCAAAAAATCAGAGATGATTTTGTGCTTGTGAATATAGAGGACAGAGCTGGTTGGGGTCTGTCCAGGCATGCCAGAGGCAGATTATGTGTGTAGGAAGAGAGCTTGGTCCATTCCTCTGGTAAATGGACCCGCCCAAGTACCCTGGTACCCTGAGCTACCCATCTGTTGGACATACTAGAGGCTCTGAAATCCCAAGAGAATGGGCCATATGCTCCTGGAAAACCGCCTGGTTTGCAAGGTGCAGTGGATGAGTGCAACATGTTTTTGCAAGTTCTTTTCATCGCAAACATCTGTGATCCTGTGAATAATTCCCTTCTACTGGCCCCACTGGACACTTGCCTGGAATCTCTCTGCCAGAGCCTTCCTTCCCCCTAGCCTCTGAATGGAGGGCACAGAGGGGCTCTGATTCTGAATGGATGGTTCTGAAAACTGGACTTGATGCTAAATGCAAGGAAGAAAGTTTGTATTTTGGAATAAGAGGCCCTGGCAGGAGTGGAGGAATTGGTATTGGAAGTGGTTAGGTACAATTCTCAGAAGCAGCCACAGGGTGCTGAGACCTGTGGGGTCTAAGGTCAGCTGGAGCTGTCCAAAAACAGTTCTGTGCATCATCTCAGGCTGAGGAGGGTTGTAACTGAGCCCAAGGCCTAGAGTAGGAGGCAGCCCTGGGCCTCCTGCCACATAGAGGCACAGAGCCCTGAAACCTTTGCCTGCAAAGGAGCTTAGAGATAAATGTCCTGGCCTCATCCTGGCTACCCTCAGAAGCTAAACCAGTGACTCATTCCCAGGAGGTGAGTCATGTGGCATGAACCTATCCCTGAGGGCAAACTCCTCAGACTACAAAAGGAAGCATAGGAACCCCAGAGCCTTTGCTGCTCTGGAGGCCAATGAGTATTCTGTAGTCACCTGGTAAATAGAATATAGGGGGCCCAGGAGATTGCATGGAGGTAAGGCGTTTGCCTTTCATGCAAAAGGTCATCGGTTCGAATCCCGGTGCCCCATATGGTCCCCCGTGCCTGCCAGGAGCAATTTCTGAGCATGGAGCCAGGAGTAACCCCTGAGCACTGCCGGGTGTGACCCAAAAAACAAAAATAAATAAATAAATAGAATATAGGGGGAGCCAGGCCATGTTGCAACAGGAGCCCCTGTTGCTGAGGTGGCTTCCCTGGTGCTCAGCTCCATATCATCTACAGGCCTTTAAAACTGCTCAGAACAACATATCTGCAGAGCTGAGTGCAGTTCTGGTTCATTTTCTGAGACATGTGAGGAGAGACCAGGGCCACTGTGGCCAGTCAGGCCTCAGCAATCTGTCCAGGGGAAAAGGAGATGTTTCCAATCTGGGATTTCTTCCTCTTAGTTACTCAGTGTCCACTGCTCCCAAAGGCCTCAATGACTCCCTACAAGAAGTTTTCTGAAGACTCAATGCTGATGTGGTCCCGTGGGTGGTGCTGGCAACCACAGTGTTTTCCTTTTGGGACCCCTTCCATCTCTCAGAGATTCCTAGACAGGGTAGAATGAAATGGGAACAAAAGACAGAGTTCCAGGAAATAGGAATTTTAAACAGAAGGTGCTATCTTCAACTATAGTCATGGCCCTCTGGGAATCCTTAGTGATCTCCAGAAGGAGATGGGATCTGCATGTCTCAGGACCATGTGGGTCTGAGGAGAGGCCCAGAGCTCACTGCAGCTTCAGTCTCCATGCTGACTCTTAGGAAGAAATTCCTTTGAAGGTAGAATTTGCAATAGAATAGGAGCAAGTGGGAGGCCCAGACTGACTTCTTAGCAATGCCCATTTTTCACTCCCTGGATTCCACCAGCTGGTCCACAGAGGGCCCCTCTAGCAGGCACCCCTGTCAAGTAGTCCTCAGGTATGAAGAGGTTGAAAACCACTGTTCTACATCATTCTGGCTTTCCACACTAAGAGGCCTACAATCTACATTCTGAACAAAGAGCTGTCAGCTGTCTTTGCCACTCCACAGGCCCATGGGTCTGCATTTCAGCTCTAGACCTCACCTGGCTGACTGTGTCATTTTGTTTTTCTTTTCTCACTTTCTGACCTCTCCTCTGTCTCCCTGACCTCCTTTTCCTTTTCCTTTCTCCCCACATTGTCTTACTTCTAGTCCAGTCTTCTCTGTCCTCTCACTTATCCTCCCTTGACTCTGACCCACTCCCCAGGTTCTTAGATTTATGAGGCACACAACTGTCTCATGCCTCCTCCTATCTAGCTCCCAGCCTGGCCCACTTGGACCTGGCATAGTTAGGAAGCCCCAGGTGGTCTGCTTGTGGCTTTGGAGTTGTCCGAGTTTCATGGTCTGTGACCGTCTGGCTTAATATTTGAAAGGTGGTACTGAATGAAGCCAACTTTGTGACCTGTCCTTTCTCCAAGATGTCTATTATATCTCTTCTTTGGCAGCTATTAATCCACTGTACCTTCATCAGCCCCTGGATCATATGGGGGTTTGACAAAAGGGGCAGTTACTGGAGGAATCTTTCTTTATTGATCTGGAACATCTATAACAACATTATGTAGACAAATAAATATATTGCACATTTTCAATTTTAGATCTTTGTTGGTATATCTTTATATTGCTAAACTTGGGGTAAGTGTAATGCTCAGTGTAATAGCAGAACCAGTCTCAGACAGACCCATGTCCTGTGGGTTGAATCTATGGTCTTAACACAGTGACCTGAGTTTTCATTACCTGTTTCCTTAAAGCAAGGTTCCATTTCATCCTAACACACCTTTCTTTTCTCTTTTGTTCCTCTGCTGAACCTTTGATATATTTTAAATTTTAATAGTTTGTATTATTTTAAGGGCTTTATTTGGGTGCTCAGGGGCCCATGGACAACTGTTGATCTAACCTACAGCTTCTCATATACCCTACCACTTGGGCCCTAGAACTTGCCATTCATTGTGATTTTTTTTCAGAATCAGCCTGTGCTGTAACTTTGTTTCTAGAAGTCTACCCTGTGCTTCTTTGCGCTGCTCTATGCTTCTCTTGCTGTGTTTCCAAGTCATCCTGTTACTTATCATCTACATCTTCCTTTCCTCACTGTCTCCTCACTGTACTGGTCTTTTCTTTATGAGATACATGTTTCTGATCCTTATTTCCATCAGTTTCTATCCCAGACCCTTTGTGGTTTCTGAGCAACTATGCAGCCCTTAATTATTAGAAACTATAAGGGAATCATTACAAAAATATTTTATTTTTTCACCTAAATTCTAAGCATACTGCCTGGAGGAGTTGGAGTCTAAAAGGAGGAAAAAACTTGTGTGGATGTGGGTAGGCATCTATAAAGTATGAATAAATTATTTTATATGATTTGTCAAAGAACTGGAGAAATGCATAGTGGGCAATGAGATATAGCTAGGAATATGGATATACTCTCACTATATAAAGGTTGAAGAGAGGGATCTGGACTGATTGAAAATCACTTGTGTTGAATGACTAGAATATGGTGGCAAGTTAGTGGGTTCTCCTCAATAAAGGTAAGACTTTATTCTCCTGGTGAATCCATGGATTGTAGTAGAAATATTCAGTGAGTGAGGATCGAGGTTCAGAGTAAGTTTGTGTGAACTGCCCAATCAGGAACCCTATTTCTCATCCTTGTTTTCCTAGCATTTAGCATGAAGGGGGTTTGATTGGTCAACCCCCTTCATCTCTTTTCCTCCCACCCTTTTCACCCACAAAGTATAGGAACTAGGATTTAGAGAAAATGGCACAGAAACATGGAAAATGAATCAGAGAAACTCAGGTCTAAGAGGCTATCATGGAAAGTTTCTAGCTATGAGCTGTTGCATTAAGCCCTTTGGATGGACTTGGATGGAGGGGACACATGAAGGTGCCTCTCTCTGCCATTCCAGGCCACGTGGCTGCACCTCCTTCTCTAGCCAGCGGGTCAGCAACTTCACGAAGAGGCAAGGAAATCATTCAGACAGGTTCCAGGAAATATCAGCTTTATTTGCCCTGGCCAACATGTGTGGCCTAAAATCTTAAACCTACTTAAGCATGGTCTTGTCAGCTTGCCTTGTGTCTAGCTTTCTTTCAGCTATCTCTCCTCTGACCTCCATTCCAAATCCCCCCAAAATCCCGAGGCCAAACCTTTTATAATCTCCCCAAGACCCCTTCCAGGATGGAAGGGTCTTGCAGATAGTACACATAAATCAGGGGTGGAGTCACAATGAGCTATGAATGCTATGTAGATGATGTGTTCTATAAAACTTTTCTGTTAAGAGAAGAGCATTCTAGTTAAAGGAGAGGTAAGGCACTGAATGGGGGTGGGCAAGCATGCAAAAGTTCTAGGTGAAAGTGAATGGAAGGAAAGTGAAAAGAAAAAGAGGGAATGTAGGAAACAAGGGAAAGTGTGTTATGAGTGTTTCTACTGTATACTCTCCAATGAGAGTTTGGTTTCACTGCTAGGGGTTGCAGAAAGAGGCTTCAGCTTTTGGCATGTAGTGAAAGAAAGAAGGAGGGTTCCTGAAAGAGGCATTCTCTCTCCTATTTACATCCTTCTCCACCATCCTCACTCCTGTAGAGAAGTCCACAGAAATGTTATCTTGAGTCAAAGACCAAACTAAAAGCAACTTCAGGGACAAGGGCAATGCCCTGATTTCCTTGGAGAGGACATTGTACTCAAGAAAGATTAAGTAAATTCCCTGAGGCCACATGTCTCCTCTCACTTAAAGTTACCCTTATTTTTCAGATTACCAGGTCAGCCTCTGGTTGGACTTTACCTAAAAAAATAAAAGCCATTGCTTTATGGTAGTTCACAGTACAGAAGTCACCAAGATATAATAAATTGCTGTCTCTCTTCTCTTTTCTGACTAAAGGTGAAGGACAAGGGCAAATGGAAATTAGGATGGAGAGGGAAAAATGTCTTTTTTAAATAAACATGGTTCTCTTGTATCAGCACTAAATATGTCCTGAGATAATAGATTAACAGTGTAATCATGACTCTGTCAAACATAGATAAACACAAATATAATTGAATGCATTTTTAAACTGTGTAAGGTGGAAGATCTATATATTGAGAGTTGAACGAATATATAATAAACATTGACTGGTGGTGGGGACCAGATTTGAATAAGTCATTCCCGTCAGGCTTTTAATGTTCAAAGAAAGCTTTAAAAACTGGTGTTTTCTAAGTACCTACTGATAATATATTGATATTTATATTTCTCCAGAAATGGTGTCCAGAGATTAACACTTAGACATTTTATCTTCAATTGTTCCTCTGACTGGCCACTTAGAAAAGGATTCATGTATGTTTGAAAATTAGAGTGTGATTATAGACTTATAATGGAAAAACAGGAAGCCTATGCAGTTGAGGATTTAAAAAATAGAATCAGGACAGAGAAGAGACCATTATTACAATGATAGTTGGAAATGATCACTCTGAACAAGAACTGGGTGCTGAAAGGAAGTAAAACAATTTGAGAGAGATAGAGAAAGAGAAAGAGAATGAGAGAGAGGAGAGTGTGTGAAAGAGAAAGAGAGAGGAGACAGAAAGAGAAAGAGTAAGAGAGAGACTGTTATAAAGGCAGACGGAGGTGTGTATGGGCTAGGGACATTAGTGGAGGGAAATGTGCACTCGTGTTGGAACATTGTATGACTGAAACTCAACCATCAACAACTTTGTAACTGCATATCTCATGGTGATTCAATTAAAAATAATATAATAAAAGACCGAATCCATTTGATGAAGTTTTAAAGTTTTCAATGTGAATATATGTACTACCTTAATTTAACACAATCATGCAAAATTAGATAATTTCTCTGAAAAATGAAAATGGCTTTTTCATCATGTCTGTTCTGTAGACGAGAAAACTCAGACACTAAAAGTTAAATGATATAGCAGAGACCAAGAAATTATAGCTATCATAGCTACCATGTCTTTGGCTGAAATCTTAGTCTTCTAGACCTAAATTATGCACCTCATGAGAAGTAATACTTGAGAGCTTCATGGTGACAATCAATAGTTGTTGGTGTCAATAAGTATAAAAGATTTATGCACAATGCAGAGGGTTAGCGCCAGAAATTTTATGTGAACCTTCTCCTATGATATTAAGATTGTGTAGATTTAGGATAGCTGAAGAGAAATATTAAGACATTCCTGATAGGAAGAAAAAGAAACAGACTGAATTGAGTTGTTTATTTTTCTTTTTTGGTTTGTTTGTTTTGGGTCATATTCTGGTGATGCTTAGGACATATTTCTACTCTGCTCTCAAGAGCACTCCTGGAAGGCTCAGGACTATAAATGGCCCTGTGCAAGGCAAGCACTACCCCCATCAGTCTGTATACTGAAAAATATAGACCTACAAGGCTGGGCAGGTATCATGGTCAGGGAATTAGTGGGTAAAAAAGCCCCTCCAGAGGAACTTATCATCAAGGTTTACTCAGCATCATTGAACAACCAGCAACAGCAATTTAAACAAAGGGATGGCAAATTCAAGTATACAACCTTTCCCCATTATCTATCTTCTCTAGGGAAGACAAAGAAACTAGGAAAGCTTTTTACCAGAGTATACTCTCTCCTTCTCTGAACAAAGCTCAGAATGGGCTGGGACATTTTCCCTTCATTAACACTTCATTAAGCTTTGTCAGCTAGAAGCCTCCTAGCCAGGTCCTGGCAAGGGACTCTCACTGAGGTGATAATGAGGAGAAAATGTACGAGGGTTTGGCCTACTCCAGCACTGTTGAATATAGGCTAGAATGTATTTTGATAACATTGGCTTTCAAATGGATATTAAACACCATCTTAAACTGGGCAGTGTAAATAGAATACTTGAGTGCCCACAGAAGGAACAAGGACATGCCAATACAGAGAAGTGTGATGCAGTACAGAGATCTGGTGTTGTGCAAAGAGCTGGTTGTAATGGCTTTAGCTCACTGAAGAGACCTTGCTATATTGGTCACTTGTCCCTCTGATTTGTAAAAGTACCTCTTGTGAAAGACAGACATCATAGTTGTGTGTGTCTCTGGGTATATTAGTGCTTTTAGACCTAATCAGTTGTATCCTAGCAATTTTCATCTGCATCAACTCCCAGGTATTCTTCTCATTAAATGCTGTTTACTTTCTGGCAGCTATTCTAATACTCTTCAGAGTCATGTGGCCTAATATTATTTACATGCATATTATTTACACATGAGAAGGCCTAATGGGGAATTGTAGGAGAATAGATATGTATTTTATTTTTACTTAGATGAAACTTTCTATATGACCATTCACAAAATATTGGAAACATTTATATGCTGGATCAAATGTAAGTGATCTCTGGAAGTGTCTGATGTGGACCCAGTGGCTGAAAGATTATCTCTGGGAGCCAATAATCTTATGTCAATCACAATTCTGGAAGCATTCTTGTGGATAGTGTGTGGATGTGTTTGTCTTCCCAGAGAAAGCAAGAAGGACTAAATAGTATTTCATGGTAATTTTCCTTGATCCAATATTGATATAAACGCTTTTTTTTAAATTCAGGTTGTGGCATTAATAGAGTAGATTTCCTCAAAAAAGAAAATATATCCCCCTCTATTCAATGCCTATCAGAAACTATTGTTCCTTTGACCTCACTTGGACCTATTTTCATAATGAACTGTGAAAGTTTTCTCTTTAGTCCTTACTTTCAAATATCACCATTTGGATAATTATGACAAATTATCTGCTCTATGAAAAGTGGCCTAAAACTAATTTATTAATATATTAATATATATGTATGCATCTGTGATGTGTCAAACCTGACACAGATCACTGAAGGGAAGCAGCAGGCATATAGAAGAAATGGCTAGGTTAGGCTAGGCTAGTAGAGTCCACCAGGGAGCTGCATAGACAGAGGACACAGCAGAGGAATTGGAAGAAGACAGACTGGGCAGGACTTCGATGGGAAGTTGGTTTTAGCAAGCATAGGCTCTTCTGAACGTCACACTTTACAGGCTGGCCTCAAAGTTCTATGTAGAGTACCTAGAATAAATGCTGGTATAGGTGTGGGCATTTCATGGGTGGGTCTCCACCAATGTTGACTGAATGTAAACAATATGAGGAAGGAAAGGAATTAAAAACCCAAATCTTGAATATAACATTGTGAAAATAGCATAGAGTGTAGTGCAGAGGGTTACCCTAGTGTTGTGTGTTGGAGGATGTTCTTAGGGTACGCTCCCAAGTCTCCTGCATGACGGTCCTTTACTTGAGCCTACCCTTCTGCTGGGACCCCCTGTCTAAGCACCAGCTTCCATTGCCTTTGCCTGCAGTGGGAATATGCCTTCATGTTGGTTAGTGTGTAGTTGTGATAAGTGGTCCATGTTGCAAATAGTGATATATTAATATAATTTTTAGTGAAATACACATGTGCTGTGTAGTAATATGCACATGCACTGTGTAATTAAATATATATGTAGTATATAGTGATATGTATAGGTAATGTATAGTGATATATACATACTATATATGTGCATATGTATATGTAGAATATAGTGATATGTATATTTCAGTGAAACATACATATAGTATATAATGGTATGTACATATACCATTTAGTGGTATGCACATATAGCATATAGTAATATATACATGTACTATAGAGTAAAATGAAAATTGATAGATATATGTACATGAAGTGCATAGCGACAAATACATATAGTAGTAGAACAAGTGGTGGCTGTGTATTTTCCCAGTCCTTTAGAAATGTTGCTGCCACATTTACTCTTCTAAAGAAAGGACACATGTTACAAAACCAAAGCAGAATCAAGAAGTATAGCACCTCCAAATAAAGGGCCATCCTCTAACTGGAATGCATTTTACTCTATCTTCCACTGCCACATTGTTTTTGTTTATGTTTTTCTCATTTTTCTGTGGGTCAGCGCTAACTTTATCATGGATTGTCATTGATCATGAACTGGTGTTTAGGAAGCACTGGTGGAAATATTATTGCTAGAGGCTGCAGTACCAAGAAAATTATTTCTAAGAGCTGTGGCTCCAGCTGCGGCCCTGGAACTGCTGGGCTGTGCTGGCACCACGTGTGGAGTTCTGCTCAGCTCCTGTTTCTCTGAGGAAATTGCAGCATAGCCAAGTTTTCACTGTGTTTCTCCAGTGATTGACAGCTAAGGCCTAAGCCTGGGGGCTAATGATCACTGAACTCATTCTCTACTTCCTCCAACCTTTTCTTTCAGTCCTGGGTGACATAGTTATCAATTAGAGAAAATAAAATCTAGACTTAAGTTGCTGTTTGAAAGGCTATTGCAAAATTATAGTCTAGAGGAATAAGGGTTTCTTTTGGCATCACAAATGCTGGGCTCGAGGCAGTGCTGTTCCAGCTAGTTGGCTGCTCTTAGGCAGACCCTTTCCTTCTTAGGGTTGGTTCCCTCATGCCCAAGAGGAGAATTCTAGTACCCAAGGCTCACCAGAACATGAACATTTTCCCTTCCCCAGAGGCTAGTTAGGCTGAGCAAGATGGTGGGCTTCTTTGCTTGACAGTCCTATCAGTTGTTGGCATATGGTCATCTCATGCTATTCTGATACCTAATTAACAAGGGAATAAAGATATAGAGTTCTAATGATGAGGCGTGTACATAGGGCTTTATGTCCTAGTCTGTGTGGGATAATGTTGTTTTTCTTCTCCTTGCTTTTGCCCTGTAGCTTCAAACTGAAGAAATTGTTTATATAGTTCCTTTCTAGAAATATCTGACAAAAATGATAGAATAAAAAATCCAAGACTCAGAGAAAAAACACAAATGATAAGAACAGAAAATAGAAGCTGGAGTACTCTGATATTCAACACAACAACCAGGGAGTATTAGTTTAAATTCTTTGTATATTTTTAAGACTTATTCTCAAAGTAAATGCACATAGCACTGCCCCATGAATTTTGGACCTGTGAAAGATGAGAAGCGATCTAATTTGAACTGAACAGGTTCTGTACTGAGTGCTTTGTATTTTATTTTATTTTATTATGCCTGATTATATGGTTTAATTGTATTATATGAGTTATCAGATTACTTTAATGATAAGCACTTTGACTTTAGATTGCATTTATATCACTTTGCTCTTCTCCCGGGAGGCAAATATCATTATCCTGGTTTGGTTGTGGGAGAAGTCAAGGCCAGGCCAAGTGTAGTTGTCATTAAGGTTGCAGCTTGGAGAAGAAGCTATTTGACATTTTGTACCTTTGGTTCCTAATCCAGAGTTGCCCCTGTGTAGCTGCCCGCAGCTGCCACTGCTCCTGATGGTGGAGTCTTAGCTTCTTCTCAGTTCTGTAAGCTTTTTTATTTTGCTCCTTACCTTCTTTTTTCACTTTTCATGAAGGTGACCTTGAATTCCCCTTAAGCTGCATCATTCTAGGCTACCTGGTTTCTTCCCCCATGAACAGGTTCCAGAGGGAGGGAATCTGGGCCCCGTGATATGGAAGAGTGCAGTGGGGCAGAACTGAGAGGTGCAGAATGAACTAGAGCAGCGCGTTCTGCACACCTAATGACTTCCAGTTGTGAGGCACTGGCCACCTGAGTTCCAAGTGGTTTAGTCTTTCCTTAAGGGACAAACATGTTCTTCCTCTGGTTAGTTAGGGGAGAAACAGAACATGTTATTTGGTCAGAACCTAGTTTAACGGATTTCCAGGTTTTTATTTTATATACACACAGAGAGAGACAAAAGAATTCAGAGGTTCTATTGTGTGCACTCTGGTAATTTAAATAGTCACTGAGTGAGTCTGCCTGGTCCATTCATAAAGCCAATGCTCCCACTGGGGTACTGGTCACCAGAGAAGGTGAAATTCAGTGGTCATTTGAGACTGATGGATGCTTTCATTAAGGAAGATTCTAAGGTTTCTCCGTGCCTGTCCTCATTTCTCTCAGAATTGCGGACAAGGGCAGCATAAATCTGAGAGACCTATGGTCACAAGACCTATGTCTGACACTGGCTCTTCTTATACTTGGCTCTGCTTCTCGCTGATGGTAGGACCTTGGGAAGATCACAGAGCCTCTGTGAGTCCCCATTTCCATGTCTTTGAAATGAGAATAGATCACACAAGGATTCCTGTAGGATGGGGGTTAGGCAAGTACTTGGCAAAGTAATAACACATACATACATGCCTTTGACATCATTTAGCAAAAATAAATTTAAAAAATGTCCAATTTTGTTCAATGGGGGTGGGATTGGGTCACACCAGCCTATGGTGGTGCTCAGGGCTTACTCCAGTTTCTGTGTTCAGAGATCATTAATAGCATTAATAGGTAGTGCAAATGATTGAACTGGGTCAGTTGAATGCAAGGCTATATAGGTAAGACTACACCATACCTGCTATAATCACCCTCCAGAACAGAAGTCTGGCTCTTAATACCCATGATTGCAGGAGTGGTTCTGTTCCACCAGCACAAGCCAATGGTATATTCTCCTCATCCACAAAAGGTACCAGCTCTTCGCCTTTATCTATGCAAATAAATCTTAGAAAGTCACTTCCAGAACTTAAGGCTCCTGTTCTGTTTCTTGATCTCCTTCAGCCTATTTTTCTTGTTTGATAGTACCTGACAATAGCGTCATTTTAAATGCCTCAGATGTAGTTTGCCATGCTCCTATTCTGGTCACTGGAGTCAGGGGATCCATGTCTCTGTGACACATGTGTGTTTTCCAAAATTCATCTCCCACACCACAGAAACAGAAGGCTTGATGTTTTCTGCTCCACAGCAAAGCATAGCAAGTGGGTCACCTACTGAGAACCTCAGAGATATACAATTTGGGAGAACCCTTCAGAGGGGTCCCTTTGAAGCAAGTCAGGCTCTTCATGAGTCTTAAGGCTGGGTTCCTTGGGATTTTCACCTACAAACAGGTGCGTGACATGGCTGTTGTGCTCTGTACCAGTTGGGGTCAGGAAAAAAACTAGCAGTGCCCTCTCTCTCTCTCCCCTCTGGGACATGCTGTTCACTTGAGCAGAACATCCGGTTTCTCTGGCCATGCCTCTTCCATCAGGCGCATGTTCTAGAGTTTTTGAGGCCTCCCTGGCCATGTTCCATGTCACACCCAATCAGCACTGACAACAAGCCAAATGAGAGTTCTGACCTGATTAATCCTTGAAGAGGAGACAGGGAAATGGCAATGGGGGGGGGGGCATTGCAAGAGGTAGAGGTGTCATATCAGGGGAAGCCTTTTGGATTGGTCACTGCTAACTGCATGATCCTTTGGAGGAAAAAAAGTGAAGAGGAAGTTGTGGTGGAGAGAAGAATTTAACAAAACAAGCAAGCAAACAAACAAAAACAGCTCTCCACCTGAGTGGTGACCCCAGGAGTTCCCAGTGGGAAGATTCTCAGGATCAGAGGGACTGAGGAAAAAGATTTTTTTTTTTTTTTGCAGATAATGGTGCATCCTAAGGAATAAATATTAGGAACTAGGAAGATAGAAATTGGACCAAAAGCACTGCAATGTCACATATGACAGTGTTGCAGACTTTGTTTTGATTAAGATTTCACCTTGCTGGGGTCAGAGAGATAGCATGGAGACAGGGTGTTTGCCTTGCATGCAGAAGGATGGTGCTTCGAATCCCGGTATTCCATATGGTCCCCCGAGCCTGCCAGGAGTGATTTCTGAATGTAGAGCCAGGAGTAACCCCTGAGCATTGCTGGGTGTGACCCAAACAAAACAAAATAAACAAACAAACAAACAAAAAGAAAGATTACACGTAGTTGGTTTGTGAGCCATTCCTGATTGGCCTCTTTTTCTTTATTCTAGTCTTAATCCTCTGTTAGAAAGTCTTATGCGCCTGGAATTTTCTTTTCCAGTGTTCATTTATTTGGCAAGTCCCAGCTTTGTGTTCAGTGGTCATTCTTGATGGTGTTTGGGGGATCATGTGATGTTATGGATTAAACCCAGACCTCCTTCTGGATACATTTAAATTTTCACACAAGTGGATGGTTCCACTTTTCCTTGGGGACCAAATTCCTACATTGTGCATTCCACTGGAGATTCATGGAATTCAGCTGGGGAAAGAACAACAAGCTCATCAAGGGCCACAGCATGGGTGTTCTGTCCAGCAAACATGGATCAGTTAATGGAAAGTCTGTTTAAGAGCCCCAAGGCAAAGTAGATGTTTTATCTTCTTTGCAGAATTCTACAACTTCATATTATTAACCTGTGAACTGTTATGAAAACACACATACAGACATGGCTGCTGTGAACAGTGACCCAGATACAACCATGGAAGTCATGGTTCCTACCAAATTGCCATGCCCAGGTTTCATGTGTGTAAGTACTGAGTCACTTCCACAAAAGAAATGTGATGGATCTGGGTCCTGCTACTCCCACCTGCTTGAATTCTGGCCAGGTATTCCCCTTTAAAGAGCTTCAAGTTTATAATTTTAATATTTATGTTTTTATTTACTAAGCACTCAGTAGTGCTTAGACATTGCTCCTAGCAGTGGTTGACTAGTGTTGGGAATGGAACTAGGTCTCCTATATGCAGAGCATGAGCTCCAGACCACTGAGTTATCCCTGGTTCCATATTTTAAATTATGATCACAACAGCCTCATGAGTAAAGGAAATGAATTACTGTTGTTGGTAGGGTGGGTGACCTTTAACTTTTGACCTTTTATTGACCAATTGGTCTGCTTCCTCTACTACAGATGTTCCTTTCTGCCTTCCCTGCAATCCTGGGAGCTGGGGTCTGGTGACTACATCATTGTAGTCATTTGCTTTAGTACTGCAAAGTTGTGGTTGGAACCAGAATAATCTTGGTGTCAGAGGATGCATCTCTGGGAAAGATGGTGTCCAGGTTGGAGATGGGCTGATGGAGGGAATGTTTATGGGAGAAAAACTAGGACATCTATCAGCTCAGGAATTGTGTGGCCTAAAATAAGCCTTGAGGTCTATGACCCAAGACAGTGTTAGTAGGACCAGATAAGGTCTTTCTGGACAGAGGGGATTTTGTGGGTCAGGAAATGTCCTAACAGTTCTTTGTGGAGAAAGAAATGTTGGTGTCAGAGGCCAAAATGGAATCTGTGTAGAAACATGTGATATGAGGGTATGAGAGGAGGGCTGGGTAAAGTAACTGTTGCTATTATTCTAGCTCTGTCAGCTGGGTGGATACTGCTCCCTCATTTGGACACATAGGTCTCACTTTACACAGGTCATCTGAGTGTCTATAGGATATGGAGCTTTGAGTTTCTCCACCTCTGTCCTATTTCACCCTGTCTCCTGGGTCTGCTGCTCAGCCTGACATGTGTTGAGAAGGCCCTGGGCACTAGTAAAGATGGGGGACATAAAGTTGTGGAAAAAAAGGGGAGTTTTGGACCCAGAAAGTGAGGTAGGAAGATCTTAACTGAAACTCTTGGGGCACCAGAAACTATAGTTGCAGAGAGCAATGTTCTCATTAAAAAAAAAAAAAAAAGAAGAAGAACCCTCAAAGAATGATGTCTGTATTCCAGATGGGAAGGAAGGAAGTCACATGAGTGTGGGGTCTGGCACTCTTCTCCTGGACCCATAAAGCACCCAATCCTGGATCCTCAAGGATTCAGATGCTCAAATTCTACATTGGACTCTTTCACTTTTAAATCATTTTTAGGTATCTAAAATAAGTTATTTTAAATAGTTTCATCTAGCTAATTGAAAAGATTTCATTTTAGATATTTTAAATTTTTCTTTAAAAATTTAATTGCTGTGGGGAAGTTATGTGTATAATACTATATATTTTTTATTAGTTGTGTTTTGTTTTGGGGCCATACCCAGTGTGTGCTCAGAGTTTGCTCTTGTCTCTATGTCGAAGTTATCACTCCTGGTGGTGCTCAGAGAATCATATGGGGTTTAGGGGATCAAATTTGAGTCAACTGCATAAAAGCAATTGCTTAACTCTGGTCCAATACTGTTCAAATTTTTGTTTTTATGTTTATTCTACTCTACCAGAGAGTCCAATACTCTGCCAATGTTCTTATATTACTTCTCTATCAACTGTGAAATAAGTCGGAGGGTGGGGTGGGGCAAAGTTCTTTGATTTCTCTTATCTGTGGTATATAGTGTGATATGCAGAAATAGAGAAGTTCAGATCATCCCAAATCCACTTTTAAGATCTGGAGACTCTTGAAATTGTAGTATGTTTCCCAAGAGGGCAGGGAGAAACCAGAAGGGACATTCTAGAAGGAAAAGGAGCACAGTCATGTGGAAGCAGTGTTGTAAGGGACTCTGCAAAGTGAGCTGCATACTAGACACCAATTGCAGAATTTGGGTAATTAATGTTCCAGATGGGAGAACAGTTTCATATTCTTATTTCTATTTTCCAAAGCTTCTAGCCACTCAGTAAACTGTTTCCTTCATTCCTGTCACACCTGGCTTGGACCAAATGCATCATACATGGCAGAACTTCATTTAGAATTCTAGGTGGCTTTTTTTATTTTTTGATTTAATACTTTAGTTTTTTTTCCCTCTGTAGGCCATAATTCCTAGCAAATTAGATAGGAAAGCATAGCCACATTATTAATCTCCTGAGCCCTCTGGTCTGCCAATTCCCTCCTTATTTTGCCCACAAGCTCATGCTGGTTCTGGGAGGGAGCCCTGGGCACAGCAGCACTGAAACTAGTGTTTTCCAGGGAGTTCTGAAAACAGTCCTGGGGTCAAAGGCTGGGCTGTCATAGGTAAATATCTTTGCTTCTTTGGGAGAATCTCTCCTAAGATACAGGTGTATCCTGTGCAAAGGCATTTCCCAACCTGTGTAAACCAAGCTTAATATGTGATGTGTTTTGCAACTTCCTTCTTGAAGAGGGACCGTGACCCAGGGGACCTGAGCAGGTAGAGATCCTCTTCCTTCTCTCTCAGGCTTCCTCCTCTCTTACTTTGCTTCTTCTTCCTCATTGAACTATTTAACATGATGTTTAAAGGCATGCCTGGCTGCCTTGTGGAGATTCAGAGTTGCCATGGCAATGTGGCCTGTTTCTCCAAATTAGGACATATTCCTGCTGCCTTTTTCATTCAAACATGGTATGCTTCCGCTCTCACAGGACTTCTTGGCTTCCTTAAATCCTTCCCCAAGAATGCTAATTTAAGTACCTGGCTCAGGAGAGCCCCTCTACAACCGAGGGAGATTTCTGTGAGTTTGCTGAGGTTCCCTTCTGCCCTCTCCATAGTCCAGGGGAGCTATGTATGGAAGGGGTCCTCACAGTAGACTTTAGAAAGTCCTTAGGCTACGTTGGCTCTTGACTGCACTTATTTCTGAGCCAGATGTAAGAGCAGATGAGTTCATGTTTTACATAAAAACCTATTGTGAATGCAAAGAGGTTAGGAGGAGATGCTTGAGTGTTGAACATTATACCCCAGAAACGTTCTCACGGGCATGTCCCTATTTCAAGGGCCATCACGCAATGGCTGCACTGGGGCACCAGCACCTTCTCTTGATCTTGTACAGTACATTTTCAGATCCCAGAAGAACAGAAGCTTCTAGTCAAGAAAACTCTGTCCTCTGAATAATGGCAAATTGGTCATTGCTTCCAAAGACAGGCAGGAGGTGTGTGCCTCCTTGTCATCTGTTCTGGAACAGTTTGAGATGAAAATCTGGGGAGAAAGTTAGGGGAAGAATGGGAAAGGAGAAGTAAAGTTTCTCTCCTTGCTCTTTCCCCTCTAGGGGTTCTGTCTTTGAGATGTGGAGGTCGATAAGGATGAGTTTCTAAGATCACCCTGTTTTCTAGCCCTGGGGATAGGATCTGATAGAGAGAATTGGAATAAACATAAGTGACATTCAATAATGTTTAAAATTCCACTTATTTAATTTTTAAATTGAGTTTTATTTTTATTGAATTATTGATTGCTGATTTGTGGGCTGTTAAAGGATTCAGTTGTCCATGGAGTTGTGCCCTGGTCTCACCCTCTCCTACACATTCCAATGTCACTCTGAGTCCCACATGGTCCTCCATGAAGTTACCAGCAGGGTCTAGGAGTTGGCTATACTCTTTCCTAAGGTCAGTTTATTTCAACAACAACAACAACAATGACACAATAACAATAACAATAATAATAACAACAAAGCTTCCCTAGTGATTCTGTGGTATGAGGAAGAAGCTCAGTTCTCTGGTGAGCCATTGGTGATTTGGGGGTGGTAGTCACCCAAGGCTCACAGATTAGCTGTGACAGAACCAAATCTGCTATACTAGGATGACACTGCTATTTAGATAGATGGGCCTGCTCCACTTCCCTGCCTTGCATGGCACAATGAGAAACATAGGCCCAGCCTTGTATCTGAGGAGAGCCTGGAGGAAAAGAACCAGATCTAGGAGTAAGAAATTTGGAAGAGTTGTTCCAGGGCTCTGCTTGAAGGTGATGGATGAGCTGGAACTCAAGAAGTATAGAGGGTGCTCATGGGACTGAGGGAAATGAAAAAAAGGGGGGGGGAGTTACCTATGTCATAAGTTGGTCCTTGGAGGGTTAATCTGAGAAAACATGATGGGTATTTTATGACAACCTACAATGGTAGGTGCTTGATGTAAAGTGGTTGACAGAATGTCCCAAGGTGAGTGTCTCTTAATCCTGGACTTGGCAAAAACAGAAAGTGTGGGTTGCAGGGCAGAGGTCCTGATCCTCCTACCCTGTCTTACTTTTGATGAGTGCAGTGATCTATAAGAACAGCAAATGGCACAGAACCTTCAAATGACACCATTCTGCTCACATTCCAGAAACATCAACACATCAACTTTTCTCTCTTTGTGATTTCCATTAATAGTTCATAGGGTTTTGTAGCTGCTTTATTAATAGCTTCCTCTGATGCAAAGGAGAATTCCTGATCCTCAGAGACCCCCCTTTCCTCAGTTATTGGAAGGCCTGGGTAGGGGTATAATGGGGGTACAGAGCCTCTCCTTGTACAGTGCTGAAGATATGATGCCCAGAAGCCTCATTGGCACCTTGCATTTGCAACAAGTTATCTATTGGGGCAATGTGGTGGCTGCCCTATCTTGATGAAAATAGAAGACAAGCCAAATGATTGGAACTTCAAATTCAAGAGTATTATTTTGGAAAACAATCAAAAAGTAACTAAATTTATAGCAGAACACACTCTCAGTTGATTTAAAGAACCACACTTCAAAATCAGAGAAAATTAAAGAGTGAAATCAGAGTAAGAAGACCAGTCTTAAGATGTTATGGGAGGAAGACTCTGAGGCTTCTGTGATTGGACTGAGACAGCTTCTAGTGTACCACTTCTTTAGTGAGAACCAGTCCTGAAGCATATCTTACCTCACAATTCTTTTTTTTTCTTTTTTTGGTTTTTCGGGCCACACCAGTTTGATGCTCAGGGGTTACTCCTGGCTAAGCACTCAGAAATTGTCCCTGGCTTGGGAGGAACATATGGGATGCCGGGGAATTGAACTGCGGTCCTTCCTTGGCTATCGCATGCAAGGCAGACACCTTACCTCTAGCGCTACCTTGCCTGCTCCTTACCTCACAATTCTTACACATACGGGCCCCAACTCTTTGAATGAATTGATTGAAATGTGAGGTGTCTTAATAATAAACAGCTTCCCAAGTTCAGATCTGTATTCTCATAAATTATACATTCCTTGTCTACTTACCATTCAAGGGATGTTGTTTTTAATAGACATCATACACTAAGTCCTGTGTAAGGAGTTTTACAACCCAGCGATGCTTATGACTTTGGCAATGGCCATTAATATGTAATATGAATTACAAAATATTTCACCTCATCTAATTTGTTTCCCAAGCCATTTATTCAATGATAAATTGAACAAATAGTGTCAATGTTCTAGAAACTGGGATTATAGAGGTGAACTCAGAAAGTCACTGTCAGACTGGAGAGATAGTACAGAGTTTAAGGTGCATGCCTTAAATGTGACTGACCTTAGTTTAATTTTCAATAACAAATAATACTCTGAGTGCAGCCCTGAAACTCTTCCCAAAATTACTGGCATGATCCAGGTAATCTGTGGCACTACAGGCCTGAGAAGAACTGACACTTCTCATTGAACTCTGCCAGATGTCTAGTCACCCCCATTCACCTCAAGTCCCAAATAAATGTAAGTTATCATATTCATGGATGTGGGTATGGCATGGATCATTACATACTCATAAGAATACTCCAAGTAGCAGTTTTAGGATATGAAGCATACGTTGGTAGCAGGACATGTCTTTGTCACCAAGGTGAAAAGTCCTAGAAATGAGTATTGCCATTTGGTAAGAAAGGGAGAAAACAACGTTCTGGGAAGGGAAGTAGTTTGTGGATTAGACTTGTCCTCGGAGACTGCAGGGTCAAAGGTGAGATGTGGGGAAGGTCAGAGTGAAGAGAGCAAGGTCAGCACATGTGGCAAGAACTGACCCCTATAGTTTTTGCGTCCAGGTTTGTGATAGGGAACCTTCCTAGTGGGGTCAGTGGGGTGCTTCATAGGAATGCTACTGAAATGAGTAAATATAATGCATTTGGATAAAGGCTTGGAGGGGTGGATAGGTGGGTTATTGTAAGTAGAAATGGAGCATAGGAGGTCAGAGAAAAGAAAAACAGAAATCATAGCAAGGCTTTCCTAAGAGGGACCACAGACTCCATTCTGGAAGGTGGAAAGAGAAAGACGTAGAATGGTCTCACTCATCACTCATTTATGGGTTTTAAGAAAAATGAAAGACATTCTTTTTTTATTTGTTTGTTTGTTTTTGTTTTGTTTTTGGGCCACACCCAGTGACGCTCAGGGGTTACTCCTGGCTATGCGCTCAGAAGTCGCTCCGGCTTGGGGGACCATTTGGGAACCAGGGGATTGAACCACAGTCTGTCCTAGGCTAGCGCAGGCAAGGCAGGCACCTTACCTCCAGCGCCACCACCCTGTCCTATGAAAGACATTCTTGCAATAATAATTTTCAGAGACAAAAGATAAGAGGGCTGGAAGTTACAGCTCACCTCATGAAGCTTACCACAAAGAGTGATGAGTTTACTTAGAGAAATCACTATATTGTGAACTATCCTAACAATGAGAATGTATGAGGGAAGTAGAAAGCCTGTCTAGAGTACAGGCGGAGGTGGGGTGGGGAGGAGGAGGGAGATTCGGGACACTGGTGTTGGGAATGTTGCACTGGTGATGGGGGGGGGGGTTCTTTACATGACTGAAACCAAACCACAATAATGTTTGTAGTCAAGGTGTTTTAATAACATATTTTTAAAAAAATAAAAAAGAAACATATCTGCAAATAAATAAATAAATAAATAAATAAATAAATAAATAAAAGTAAAGGTGGAGAAGGGAATTGATTTGGAATATCCTGGTTTTCAAACCCTGCCAAGAAAGGTCACTAGTACTGATATCAAATGCAAACAATGAGATACTCTATTTACCCATCAAAGTGACAATTTTTTTAAAAAACTAAAATGCTTAGTGTTGGTGAGTGTGGGGAAGTAGACACTCATAAATTCATGGCATTAAATGTAAATTAGAATGACCTTTATGGAAGACTGTTTGGCAATACATGCCTCAAAAATGTGTCTTTCCCACTCTATGCATTCAGTGTCTAAAATCTGATCCTGTGACTGCAGAAATATTGATCTGAAAGATGGTTGTAAGAGACATTGTTTATCATTGTGAGTGGTTTGAAACATTTTGCATATTCAATGGTGGCCTGCTTAAATTAAACTATGGTATGGAGGATAAACAGTTATTAAGATCACATTATAGAAGAAAAGAATATTCAATGAAATAATAAAATGTCGGGGCCGGGCGGTGGCGCTGGAGGTAAGGTGCCTACCTTGCCTGCACTAGCCTTGGATGGACCATGGTTTGATTCCCCGGTTCCCATATGGTCCCCCAAGCCAGGAGCGACTTCTGAGTGCATAGCCAGGAGTAACCCCTGAGCGTCACTGGGTGTGGCCCAAAAATCAAACAAACAAACAAACAGACATAAATAATAAAATGTCATATTCTATAAATACTTGAAAAGAACAGGTTGCAACAATTAGTCACTAAGTATTTGTTGAGGCCTCACTATGTTTAGGACACTGCAGTAAATACTTAAAATGGAGTGTAAATGAGACAGACTGACTGTAAACTCCAGAAGGTTTTTCCAGAGGGGATGGAGGTGATTCTCAGAAGATCCTCTCCAATATAGGGTGTGGTGGATGTAGAGTCTGGAAAACTGGGTGATATGTATTTTTCCAGAGATGAAGAGTGATCTTAGGACAAACATGTGTTTGCAAAAATGAATAAATTAAGAAGATAAAAACATTTGAAAAATGATTGCTCCTCATCAATAAAGCAATTTTATTGTCCCAGAATTAAAGTGGTTGCAAAGATTAAAATGGACTTCTACACAATTTTATTTTATTTTTTTGATTTTTGGGTCACGCCCGGCAGAGCTCAGGGGTTACTCCTGGCTCTTCACTCAGAAATCACTCCTGGCAGGCTCGAGGAACCATATGGGATGCCAGGATTTGAACCACCATCCTTCTTCATGCAACGCAAACACCCTGCCTCTGTGTTCTCTCTGGCCCCTACACAATATTTTATTATAATTCAATTTTCAAAAATGGCCAGACTATGATACTCCTTTTTCTGCTTTAGCTGTTTGTTAAGCCACACCCAACAGTATTCATGTAATACTCTTTCACTAAGAATACCTAATAGTAAACAAGAAATCCCAATCTTAGCAAAAGGCTCCTTTTTTTTTTTTTTTTTTTTTTTTTTTTTGCCAATGCCATCTTTCCTTAAGTTTGCTCCCAACGTTTCTAGGCTGCTGCCAATAAATAAGAATTCACTAATAACCTCCCCCTCCCAAGAAAAGAACAGGATCTCTTACATTAAAGTATGTGTGTTTGGAAACAGACACAAAAGCCTCTTCTTATAAAGGAAAACTCCCCTGAAAACCTTGTAGAAAATGAAGACTGCATGGATCATAGACTGCTGATGTTTTCTCCGAAGCCCAGGTAGATTCCTTTTTATTTCTGGTATACTAGTACACAGGTAGAGAGTGTTTGCACAAGAAAAGACTCAAAAGTTCTGATCACTCGGGGCTGGAGAGATAGCATGGAAGTAGGGCATTTTGCCTTGCATGCAGAAGGACAGTGGTTCGAATCCCAGTATCCCATGTGGTCCCCTGAGCCTGCCAGGAGTGATTTCTGAGCACAGAACCAGGAGTAACCCCTGAGCACTGCCAAGTGTGACTCAAAAACAAACATAAAAAAGTTCTGATCACAGAGAAGGGTGACCAGGTTGGTCATCAAGCTTAGATCTGCTGATTGGGTCCAGTGGGGAGTGTAAGGGGCAGCCTCTGGACATCTCATAGCATATTCCTCTCAAGAACCTCTGCTATTCCTTTTTCGTGTCCTTTCCCCATTGCAGTTTGTTGCGGTCTACATACTCAGCTTTCTTCCCTTCCAATCCATCATGTTTATGAGTGTGCAGGGCTTTGAATCCTGTGTTTCACATTCTTCTGTCCTTGGCTATGATCACTACTCCTGTGCCTTCCTGCCTGTCTGGTCTGAGCTGGCATGCCCAGTGGCCAGAAGAGGGAGGTTGGCTGCTGACCTAGCAGAGAGAATCATCATCAATTAGCAGGCATTGGGAATTCTTCAACCCGTCACTATCATTGGGGTCAACTGAGTTTCCTTGAACTTATTTGAGAAGGGAGCAGAAAATTAGTGAACTCACCTGCCTTTTTGCTCTCTTGCCAGGATCTGGGGGATAGGTTGGGGAGGGTAAGGGGAGAATCATGGTGATGTTATACATGCATTTTGGGACTTCTATGTCATGTGCTATTTCTTTTTATTTATGAAAAAAACAAACAAAAAACTAAACTTCAAGCCAGGAAAGTCGCTCATGAGTAGAGTACATGCTTGGAATGCATGACCTTAACTGATATCCCTGCACCAAACAAAAATGATTCTTTAGGCAGGGGCATAAAGGTAAATTTATTTAACCCTGCCTCCATGGAGAAGAGCACTTTTGATCTTAGACTAATCTGTAGTTTCATTTTTTAGTTTGGAGGAGTACAGAAGCATACCTTGGCATATATATATATCCATATATCCATATATGCATAGACCCTCAAGCTAAGAATATATATAATTCAGATATGATCATATAACAACTATTTTATATGTATATATAGTCTGTTTTAATTTCCCCTTTCTTCCTTTAATAAGATGTTAAAAAGATAAGTTAGTGTGTTTATTTCAGAGGATGAGCTTTTTTTCTTTCCAGTTGCAATCTGTCATTACTCTACAACTTTAATTTACATTAAGAAATAAGAGAACTGGTTTATTTGAATGTCTGTAAAGATTCATAAAACTAGAAGTCATAATTTAGAAAAAGGAAACCTTATTTCTCAGGTAGAAGCATGAATAAGTTATCCTTATTGGTTTCTGCCCTTGAAGCACGGAAAGTTTTCTTACTTAGAGAGTTCTATGCATCACTGAGTTATAATCCAAGTCACAAAAGGAATAAAATTGGGTCCTAACACAAGAATTGAGCAGGAGCTCACTGACTATGTTCCGCTTTGGAACTGGACTTCTCCCTGAATTACCATCCTTACCTCAGATAACTCCTTCCTTGCTGTGTAAGTTTGCCCTGCTTTTGTCAAATATTTGGCTTGTTTGAGTTTGAGAGGACTTCGTTGACAGATTTCAAACATTTTAAGAGACACAGTGACAAGTCTTCCATCTTTGTAAGCCAGAGTGGGTTTCATATACTTAAAAGTTTTGTTCAGATTCTTGTCTCATCCCCTCCCCTACCCCAACCCTCTGCACACAGCACTGGTTCTTCATGCCTTTTACTTTCCATCATATATTGGGAATAAGGGAAGAACACACTTTCTTTGAGGTGGCTCATTTCTTCAAGACAGAGTACATCCCAACCCTGGGACTTCAGGACATCAACTGCTTCAGGAAATGTTAGTTTCTTCTCTCTCGCTCTGTGTTCAGGGTATTCTCCCCTGAGAAACAAAGAGAAGGAAGTAGAAATAAGTGGATTTACCAGAAAGGAAGTTCACTTCCCTCCCATATCTCTCTCTTGTCATTGCAGCAGCTTCAAGTTTTTATTTGGAGAAAGAGAAATCTCAAGTATTCAACAAAGACACCCACATCATCACAGATCTTAGCAAATGTTAGGTCAGGGCTGTAGACAACAAAAGCCAAAGTAGATGAATGAGAGAAGGTTTAATTGAAGAGATCATATTTGAGCTATGTTAGATGAGCAGAAGAGGCTATGTGAAGTTCTGTGGTAGAAACACATGAGGAATCATTAATAGGATAAAAACTCTGATGTGGTGTGGTAGTGAGGAAATATGGTAAATGTGGTTGGAATACTATTAGCAAAGGATGGATAATTGATAGGAGGCAAGATCAGCAAATACCAAGGGCAGCAGATTATGAATTTCTTTCTTTTTTTTTTTTTTTTGGTTTTTGGGCCACACCCGGTGACACTCAGGGGTTACTCCTGGCTATGTGCTCAGAAGTCGCTCCTGGCTTGGGGGACCATATGGGAAACTGGGGGATCGAACCGTGGTCCGTCCTAGGGCTAGCGCAGGCAAGGCAGGCACCTTCCCTCCAGCGCCACCGCCCGGCCCCAGATTATGAATTTCTTAACAGGACATGGTAGAGACTTTAGACTTGATTCTACCTATGAAGTGAAACTATTGGAGTTTAGAAGCAGAAGCAATATGATCTAATTTTATGTTAAAATGGTCTGGGGCTTTGACAGTGGTGAAGTTGCAGTAAAAACATTAATCAAAACCATGAAAGAGAATACTATTTTAAATCTTGTTGCCTAAGCTAAATAACAAAAAAAAAATAAGATATGAAATTTTTACTTCTAACCATGAGCAACTAAAGCAATCCTCCCACCAGAAACACTAAAGAAAAAGAAAAAAACTATTAATTTTAGATGTTGGGAAATAAGCAACCCTTCACTATCATTTCTGTGAAAATAGAACTAATATTATTGCTAGACTGTTTATTGGAGATAATCCCAGGATGGGGTGGGGGTCCACAGTGTAGTAATTTAAGAAGACGTTAATCTCACTGAATTAAAGAAACAGAAATCAGGCTGTGGGGAGGTATTTGTGGGAAAGAATTCCCAAAATTAAGATGAACTCCAGAAAGGTGTACAGGATTCCTATCAAGACTTGTCCACATATTTATTTGTTCATATTTTAAATAAAATTTCAAGAAAATGGACAAGAATTTTTTGTTTTGTTTTTGAGCCCTACTCAGGAACTCAGGATTTACTCTAACTCTACTCAAGAATTATTTCTGCAGGTTTGGGATACCATATGGGATACTGAGGATCAAACCTGATTTGATTGCGAGCAAGGCAAATACATACCCTATCTGGCCCCTGCACAAGAGTTATTTCTAAAACAAAATAATAACTATCAAGGATCCATAAAAATAATTCCCAGAACTTTCATAGGACTAGGGACCCATCTGTTCTCATAAGCCAGAGTGAAAAGACATCAGTGATTACTTGAGGTATTCAATAGTGATCTCAGAAGGGCCATGTCTTAGAAAGCAAGGTGAGATGATTACTATAATAAGGGCTATTTGAAAACACTATTACAAGGAACAAATTAACCTGAAAGTACTTATGCCAGAAAACTTCCCACATATGAAAAGGGAATTTAAATCATCAAAGGCATACATTTCCATTTATACAGTTAAGAAAAATATATGCTATAAACAGAGAGTAGAGGGGCAGTAGATGTAAAAGTAATAGAGATGTAGAAATAACAAAGATGTTCAAAATGTAGATAATGGAGACTAAAAGAGCTATTATCAATAGTTCCAAGGATGTAAATGAAAATGTGAACATGATGAGGAAGAAAAATGGGAGATAATTTAAAAGATACAATGTTACTTAAAGAGTGGTGAAGCCACCGATATTTGAATTTAAAAATTACCTGGATGGGGTTAACAGTAGACCTGAAACTATAAGGAAATACAAAAGGAACACAGAAAATATAGCAATCAAAACTATTCAAAGTGAACACACAAAAATGATATAAAACTTAGGAAACACTTCAGGAACTTAAAGTAGATCATTATTCCAACTTGTATATAATTGGAGACCCAGAAAGGAGAGGCAAAAGAAAACATTCTAAAAAGAATTGGTGCCTAAAATAGAATTCCTCATTAATGGGCCTCATGCTGTACTGACTAAGCTAGCTGGGTGCTAGAATCCCACAGTGAATGAAAAGTAGATGGAACTATTTGACATTAACAACTTATGAATGCTACAAACTCAAGATAGTATATCTGAAACAGAAAAAAAAATAGAAAAATATAATAGGCATCTCAAATAAAGTTGCTGAAAGTAGTGATTACTAGAAACAGATATAGAAAAACACAACTGAGGGACAAAGATTGAAAACAACAACAGCTTTCTCATCAGAAAGTGTGCAAGTCAGAACTACACAATATCTAAAAGTATGAAAGAGAAACATCTTCAACCAGGGTTTTTGTTTGCAGTCAAAATATCTTGTTAATATGGAGATCAGATAATGACTTCTATAGAAACTGGGGATCATACGGAAACAAATCTAAGTTAATCAGTGATACATTCTTATTTTAAAATATTAAAGATTTTGTGACAAAGGAATATGATACCAGCAGGAATGAATGTGAATCTAAAGCAAGAACAAAGAATATTATGAATATGTGGAAATTCATAAACATGTAAGCATGCCTTTGAAAGTAAACATAGCTAAAAATAATAAGATGCTTTATGCCTATAATTTGTATTGAAGGAAAAGATGTAAAGTTATTGCCCTTATCATGGGAGAAAAGATGAAATTTACTTGTGTAAATTTGTAATATCATTCATGTCATTATATAGCATTTGCATAAAGTGTAGTAATTTAATGACACATGTAAATCTTAAACTAAAATTACTATAAATGATATCCTAAATAACTAATGGTGACACTAAACATAATATTAGAAAACTTTCCATTTAAGGAACGGTTAAGCAGTATAATAAAACCAAAGGTCTACAAATAGAAAATGACAAAATTATTGATGTAGACCCAAATATATTAATTCTTTTACTTATACTACCTTAGAAAAATAATAGCAATACTACTACTACTACTGTTATTATATTGCTTACTTTATTAAAGAGCCCAGATTTTAAGATTTGGTTAAAATGCAGACATAAGGGTCAGAGAGATAATAAAGTTAAGGTGTTTACCTTGCATGTGGACAACCCTACTTGGATCTACCCCCAAATGTACCCCAAGCTTCTGCTTCAAATAAATTTTGAACATAGATTTTAGAGTAAACCCTGACCACTGGTAGATATGGCCCAATGCTTCTTAATTGTAACCACAGCCTAAATAAGTAAAAGAGTGAGAAAAATATTCTATGCATGCCAATAGTAAATTCAATTGCCATATTATTACCAGACAAAATAAACTCTAGAAACAGAAGTATCATATTATGAAAATAAAATTTGTAAAATAAAAATGGAGCCTTTTTCCCAAAAAATTATAGCAATCCTACAAAGAACGTGTAAATAGCAAAACACTTACAAATTTTTTTTAATGTTTCAACTATGGATAATGCCAAACTTGCAGAGAAACTATAGAACTAAATACAGATGAAAATAAGAAAGTTTGCAATCAATGACGTAAGCTTCTAACTTAAGAATCTTGATAAACCGCCTTCATCTTTCTGGCAGATAAATGTCCCACTTCTGCTGCTATGAAAATAATGGCCCTGATATTCTCAGCTAGGTCAGTCTGGAATGATACCTCTGCGGTCTTCTTAGAAAGGAGGAATCAGGTTTTTTTCTATATGAACTACAAACAGCCCAAAGCCATGATACACTCTGACAGAAAGGACCCTGCACCTCAACTTAATCTTATTGCTCTTCTTATCTACCTAATTTTTTTTATCTATCTAATATTTTAGATTTATAATTTCCGAATCTCAATATCTTGCAGTGTCAGTCCCATAGTACCACAGAAAATCTGATGGGAATGGTATTTAGTAATATACCCACCTCAGTGACCTAACCAGTAGCACAGAAGACTCAACTAGCACCAAACCACAGCCCCATAAATCCTTAGAAATGGTCTTTAGTAACACCATGGGGGAAATATAACAGTCATTTCAAATTGATCTGTGTTGATCTAATATTTTATCATTCCAGTTACCTCTGTATGTAGCAATATGAAATAAATTTGTTTCTGCTTGTATTGAGGCAGTTTATGGTGAAAAAATATTATTGGTAAAGCAGGAGACCAGAGAGATAGTACAGGGTGAAGGTGCTTACTTTGCATGTAGCTGACCTGGCTTGATCCCTAACACCACATATGGTCCCCAAGTCATGCTAAGAATTATTTCTGAGCACAAAACCTGGAGTAAGCCTTAAATATCGCTCACTGTAACCCTAACACTAAGAAATAATCTTGGTAAAGCAGAACAATATAAACTCTAAGAAATGAAGAATATTACAAAATAAAGGGAGGATCAATGAAAAAGAAAATGGTGAAGAGATTAAAGTTAAAAAGCTAAGAAACTCAAAGCTCAATATTTTTAAAATATCAGTAAAATTGATTAGATTCTTGGAAAACTGAGTTAAAAAGATTAAGCCTCAAACACCAATATTAAACATGAAAGAATAGAACACTACTATAAACATCATAGTAATTAAAAGACTAAAAAGTAGTATTATATTCAATTTTATGCCAATAAATCGACAATTTGGATTGTTATTCACAATCTTAGAAAGCTATCAACACAGTGAGAAAAGAACAGATATCAACCTGGTATATGCTATTAATAAATAAAAAACAGTTACCATTATTCCTAATGGTAAAAAAATGAATATTTCTTCTCCTATGATTGGAAACAAGGTAAGAATATTTGCTTTTACTGCCTCTTTATAACACAATACTAAGAGTAACAACACTGTGCAATAAGGTTTGAAAAGAACTTAGTTTTTCCATAGGGCAGAACTATAATTCTTACAATTAAATTATGAAAATTTACATATATGAAATGAAAATTATTTCATATATGTATATGAAATGAAAATTACATATAAATTATGAAAATAAGACATGGACAATTATTTTTTTCACAAAGTATCCTTCATGCTTGACTATTGTATATGTGACAAAAATGCTTAAAATTGTTTGTTTGTTTGTTTGTTTTTGTGGGCCACACCCGGCGGTGCTCAGGGGTTACTCCTGACTGTCCGCTCAGAAATAGCTCTGGCAGGCACGGGGGACCATATGGGACATCGGGATTTGAACCAACCACCTTTGGTCCTGGAACGGCTGATTGCAAGGCAAACGCCGCTGTGCTATCTCTCCAGGCCCAAAAATGCTTCAAATTGGAAAGTGAATAGAGCATTTGCCTTGCACATGGCTAACACAAGTGATGCTCAGGGGTTATTCCTGGCTATGTGCTCAGAATTTGCTTCTGGCTAGGGAGACCATATGGGATGCCGGGAGAGAGAACCACAGTTCGTCCTGGGTCAGTTGCGTACAAGGCAAATGCCCTAACACTGCACCACCACTCTGTCCCCCTATCCCCAATATTTAATATGGTTCCCTGAGCCTGCTAGGAGTAATTTCTGAGTGCAGAATCAGGAGTAAGCCCTGAGCACTGCCAGGTGTTGCCCCCAAAACCAAAACAACAACAACAACAACAGCCAACCAACTTAAAAATATTAAGAAAAAGTGAATTGAACAAGTTCATAGAAGTCAAACTTAATAGCAAAAAAGAATTATAATTTTGTATTATCAAGGAACATGTAGAAAATTTTCCATAATCTACATAAACTATCCTATGTCAAAGTCAGAT